>DF360018.1:9661-30977 GCA_000787875.1 Solanum virginianum | reverse complement strand
ATAAGCAATTTTGGGTTGGGTTGGATTGGGTCTTGACCCGTTTGTTGTCTTGATCCATTATTAACCTGCTCATTTATTAACTCAACCCATCTCAACCCAACCCGTTTTAACCCATTTAAACTTGGGTTGATATGCAACCCGAATATACTCGAGAGAGATCTTGTCAAAATATTTTTTAAACATTTTTTTTTAATTTGATATGTTTTATATAGCCTAAACAAAAAAAAATATAATTTAATGAAGTACTAAAATATCGAAAAGAACAAATAAAATAAGTAAAACTTAGTAAAAGTTGGGTCGGGTTGGATCTTGATCCGATCTATAACCCATTACTCAATACGTTTTGACCAAACCCATGTTGATCCAAGCAATTTTGGGTTGGTTCGATTGGGTCTTGACCCGTTTGTTGTTTTGACCTATTATGACCCGATCAAAATTGACTCAATCCGCCCAATTAACATCCCTAAATTATACTCCTTTATATTTTATACCCCTATACAAAATTTGCCCCTCTAATATTTAAAATTGTGTGTTGAAGGCATGTTAATGTCAGCACCTACCTTGGATGATATATCAATAAGGTATATATATATATCAACGGGGTATCACAAAAGGATTAAACTTATTTCTATATGATACCGATATGGTATCAATATACCAATAGAGTATCACAAAGAGTATATTTTCTACTGATTTAGAATTTAATAAATAAATTTGTGACTTGAATAATTTTTTGCTAATTATTTTATTTATTGAAAAAAGAGCTCAAAATTATATAATACCGATAGGGTGTACAATATACCGATTGAGTATCACAAGAATATGTTTTCTACTAATGTAGAGTTTAATAAATAATTTTGTAACTTTAATAATTTTCTAGTCCTATACGATACGAATATGGTATAAATATACCGATGGAGTATCACAAATAATATATTTTCTACTAATTTAAAGTTTAATAATTTATTTATTTGTTTCTTATTTATTTCTTTAAAAAAAATATAATCCTGTATGATACTAATTGGGTATTAATATATCGCCTGAGTATCACAGAGGATTAAACTCATTCTATATGATATTGGTATGATATATATATATACTGTTGGAGTATATTTCATAGTATTTATACTGACGTCAGCATGATGTCAGGGCGAAATAAAAAGCGGTAAGTGGGGTAAGAAGGTAAATAATTTGCGTCGTGGGTCCATTAAAGATAAATAATTTGAATTGAATCTATTAAACATAAACATAAACATAAACAATTTCAAATTAAGTCTATTTTATATATTTTAAAAAAAAAAAAAAAAAAGAGAGTGGTTTATGTTTAAACGGGTTATAGTTTGGGCGAGACATTTAGGGAAATTCCATATATTTACCAGCATTAAATTGATTGACAATTGGGAAAAATAGAGGCCACATTCAATTAAAGATGTGACATGTAAATTTAGTAGGACCACATTGAAAACTCAAGAAAGTGCAGTGCCCTTTATTCCCATAATAAAAATACGACTAACCAGTGGTCCTCAATTTCGATAGGGCCTCTCTTTTCCTAGACCAACAGTTAGGTTTTGTTTGGCATTGATCAAAATTTTTATGAAAATTTTTATATTTAATTGCGATGATTTACTTCACGGGCAAGACCTTCTTTCTCATACGCGCTCCCTCGATTGAGCATGGTATACTTTTCTTTTCATATGGCATATGGAAGCAATTGAGACTAGCTGACTAAGTAGAACTTACCTTAGATGTACCTATACTCTCTTTAATGTTAACTTCAGGTAAAGATAAATGCTTCAAGTTCTATCTTTTTGTGAAGGAAAAAGTACATGAAAAATATAATTAGTAAAGCACATTATAGCTTTTTCTATGTATTTATTACAAAAGGTAAACAAATTTGTTCAGTTCCAACTTTTTGGTTAATTTTGCAACTTGACAATATGGAAAAGATACTGGATGGACTAGAATATGACTAATGTTCTTCCTTGAGTTAACGTAACTCCACTTGGGAACGAAGTCAGAACTTTTGATAAAGGAATATAAAAAGGTAAAAGAATATTTTTAGCATCATTCAAATCCAAAATAAATAAAATAATTCAAAATTTAGTATTTATATATAACTAATAAACCGACTTTACATAGTTTCTTATTTTTTGTATTAGAGAATTTAATTAAACATCCTTCCACCCCGTAGTTTCACCATTGATTCTACTTGTATATTGTACACTGAAATAAGTGTCAAAAATATATTTAAATTATTATTTTTTTAATTTTTATATCTAAATTATTATTACTTATCAGTTTAAAAAATATTTATCACACAGTCTCTTTTTTAAAAAATTTATCACATGACATTCCATATTAAACTATTAATAATAGTTAAAAGTTAAAGATTAGAAAATATTACTATCCAAAAATAAAAAAAAATTATTCTTTTTTAAAAATATTTTTCTCACTCAACTTTACCACGTCCCCTCTACCAACTCCACCCAAAAACCACTGCACCAATTCCCCATCATTTTTTTTAAGAAAAGAAATTAGACTTCACCGACTCCCCGATTCCTTTCCTAAAAAAAATTGATATTATTTTATTTTATTTAAAAAAAATCTATCCCACCAAATCTAACTCTTAGCTCCTAATTTATTTTATATTTTCTCATACATAGATATGTGCATATATCTTTAGAAAAATATTTCAGTTTTTACTTACAAATCAGATACAACAAAAAATATTTTTATTTTGAAATAGCATTGAGGCAAATAAAAAATATTTTCATATATATATATATAAGGTGCATGGGTAGAATTTTTTTTTTTAAATAATAAAATAGTACTTAAATTATTATTTGAAGGGGGACCCGTGTGGGGGGAGGGGGAGGATAAAGTAATAATTTCTATAAAATCTTTATAAAAAAAATAAAACTTAAAATTTGGTGTGGGGTACAATGAGAGAAAGTCGTGGGGTAAAAAAATATTTTATATTTTATTTTAGACTATTTTTTAAAAATAATAATATTTTTATTTTAACTTATATTAATAATTTATTTAATATTTAATTAATCATTTAAAAAAGGATAGTTTAAATGTGTTTTTGACATTTATTTTCGTAAATTCTCACATACATGTAATTATCTTTTAGAACCTTATTCTATTTCATTGATGGAGAGATTTGAAGTCCCATATTATGGGATGGATGGACAGTAAGCAAATCACCTCAACTTGCAAAACACTACAAGTTGAAGGCATTGAGAGAAATATTCTACATTTCATTTATTAAATTTAAAATTTGTTAATAGTGATTATTTTTTAAAGAAAAGATTGAAAAATGACAAATTATTTTTGTTTCTGTATATGTTTTGTTTTAAGGTGGCCTCAATTATCAGTTTTAACATTGACGGAGACAACTCATCTTCTAATAATTATGATGTCTTAATAGTGAATCATTTTTAATTTCCTCAACTTTAATCCTCTATGGGTTGTTTACTTCAATTAGAAAGATAATTATATGCTTAAACTAAGTTAGTCTTTAACAATTTGGATAGACTTCTAATAATGTTAAGTGCATGAGGGGATTGGAACCCTTTTCAACATATTTTACCCCTCAAAATTTTAGATCCATCTCTGATCAAGCATAATTGTGAAGACTGAAAACAAACTGAAATGTGGGGTTTAGGCAAAGAAGACGATAGTATTAGCACCTTCCGACCTCGTGATTTTAAGAGAGAGGTACATCTAAAAGAATTTCATATTATTTCCTCCGTTTAAAAAAGAATGATTCTTTTTCTTTTTTGATTTGTTTCAAAAAGAATGAACTATTTCTTTATAAAATTTTAATTTTTCACGTGACACGTTTAAAGCCACAAAATTATAAAATATTTTAATACATTTAATATAATTTTAGCTTAGGACCATAAGATTGAAAAATCTACTTAGAAGTACATTTTGATATTAATTCTAGTCAAATATTTAACAAATTTTAATACTCCCTCCATTTCATATTATAAGGACATCTTTCTATAAATATTTGTCTCATGTTATAAGATCACTTACTAAATTAGAATAAAATTAATTATTTTTTTCCATTTTACCCCAACATTAATTAGTGTATTAATAATTTTTTCTAATTTAATTTGTACATTAAGATAAATAAAGGGTAAAATAATAAAGTCTACTGATATATTAATGATTTCTTAATAACTATGTAAAATAAAAAGTATCATTATAATATGGAAAGGAGGAAATAGTTAAATAGATTTAACAGGAACTGTATTAGAAAAGATTTAACAAAAATACTAAGTAAAAGAAAACCTCATCAATACTCATACATTATGGCATTGAAAAACTTCATCTTATCGATAACGCGTGGAAATCTATTGTGAGTGTAAATATCTATTAATATCTCAATAAATTTAAGATGGATGGAGGAAGTACTTAGATTTTTTAACTAAAAAGTTTAAATTTGAATATTTGTAAATGAACATAAAAATTATAATTGAAGCCCTGCTTCAAAAACTGAATTATTAAAATTAAAGTTCCAATTTAATCAAGCATAATATAAATATTAAAAAAGCCAAAAAAAGATAAGGCGTTTATTGGAGGTCCAAGTGACCCATATGCTTAACTTGATAAATTGAAAGGAAATGGTGCACACATTTCTAGGAAAACAAGATTACTGACTTTTTTAATGAATTAGTAGGCAGTGTACCTAAATGAGAAAACCCACCTTCTGCTACAGTAATACCTGATGAAATTGGCCGTATTCTTTCGTCACCTCCTAATAATAATTTCTAATATTTTGACTAAATTCAACACTCCATCCCTTTAAAGGAAAGTTAGGTGAATCTCTTTAATTTATACATGCCTCCCTTTTAATTAATCAGAGTTTCAATAATTGTATTTGCTTTAGACAGTTAATTTTTGATATGTTTATTTGATCGATAGGTCGATTTAAAATAGATCTTTTACTATTATATAAGATACAAGTAAAATTGTATATGAATTATTTAAAATTTCACTATTAAAATTATATTAAATATATTATTATTGTTATCGTCTGGTAATTCAAAAAGAAGTCATGAAATGTCTTTGTCACTCGGAAAACATTGTTTGTCCCGAGCGAGCCATTTGTCTGGCTGAACGAAAAGTACAAAATAAATTAAAGTGATAAAAATATCATGCGAAATCTTTGACTTAACTCGCTTAGCAGAAGACTCATATATCATAATCCATATGAAAGATAGGTTTTTAAATTTGGAACTCATAAATAGCTCAAAAATCATAAATTCAATAATAATATTACAATTTAAACATAGACTTCGAAAAAATTCTTCTATTGAATTCTACTCTGTCTATGGAGCCTCTAACTGAAGAAGATGCCAAGAGAAGTCCATGGCTACCTTAAATAACTACTAACAAATGAAAGAAAGGTTTCAAAGAAAAGAACTCCTCTGAATATAAGGAGATTTCACCAACTGTTGATGGATAGAATTCTTACTGAAGCGTTTGCACTTGTGAGTACCTGAATCTATATTGTAAAATGATGCATAATTTAATGACATCAGTATGTGAAATGTATGATATATAATAAAGTTGAATGAGAAAATCACTGAACTAAGTACTCATGATGAAAATAACTTGACTAAAAGTAAAACATGAATATAATGACACAAGTAAAACTTCACAATTTAGATATGCAATGATATCAAATGCTAGAATAATATATTTTTTACTTTTTAAGGGGTGTTTTTTTAATCGATAACTATTACTATGAATCTCGAGATGATACAATGTTTCGTCCATGTTGCTAGAGTCGTATAATATTTTGTCAGACTAAGGGACAAACTTAACTTATGGATCCATCTAATATGCCTTCTCAAAGGTAAGTGAGAAGTCGCGAGATTGCGGTACAATTCTATTCTATGCTGACTAAGTAGTTTGTAGGATTTAAGTTGACTGAACTTTTACACAAATTAGTGCTTGATACTTCTCCCAAAACATGTACTATGCTCAATAACTTTAAAAGTATTAAATTTTAGATGGGAATTGAAAAGCTAATACTTAGAGTTTCTTCTCAAAATATTTTCTTTAAATTGGGTTTTGCTTTCATATAATTGATAATGTTTTCTCATAATTGGCAATGCTTTCTTAAGTAGCAATGCTCTTTATTATAAAAAATATATATAATCCACTCAACTTTCCTCAAAACGCATTCTCAATAGTAATTCACAATATTTTAACTCACTTAAATTTTACATAATAAATAGTACTCCGTCGTCTCATTTTATGCATCACTCTTTGACTTGGCATGGTGTTTAAGAAAAAAATTGAAATTTATGGTCAAAAACAATTCTTAGAAATTTGTGTGGTTGAAAGTCATTTCATTATGGGTAAGAGAAAAATTTTTAAGTTAAATTATTTTTAATTGAAGTAAGATGACATTCTTTTTATAAGAAGGACCAAAAAGAAAAAAGTACCACATAAAATGGGACGAATGAAGTAATGCAAAAATTTCAAACTCAAATGATGCACTTAGGGCACTCAAATTCTTTTAAGACTCTTCTTAAATAATATCTCAAAATATTTGACCTTATTTAATCTCTAAAATTCATACATAATGACACGAAATATACTTTCTTGAAATTCTAATAAAGTAATGCACTTAAAGGCAACATATGCTTTCTTGAAACACTTTTAAACTAATACAACTAAAGAAAAATATGTACTCTTGAAGCACTTCTTGAACATAGTTTATTCATGAAAATAATGCATATAAAATACTACAATAAAGTTTTTAAACAATTTTGATTAGAAAGAGGGTCCATTTGGTATAATAAGTGTGAATCATAAATTAAAGATTGTAAATTATGTGAAGTACTATAATATCGATGATGAAATCAAGAATCAATAAAAGAAATAAAATATTCAAAAATTATGAATTTTAGGTTAAAAATCCTAACTTTAATTTTTACTAATTGAAATTGTAGGTATAATGCGTGAGGGAGAACTTATTTAGGCAGTGAGGTTCATATCCTCTCCATGTCGCGAAGCCACCACGATCCTTGGCTAGGTTTGTGTGTTTCTAGTAAAATAATCATAACATTCTATTTCGAACTCGAAATAAGGCAAACTTGATGGTATTGAAAAAGAGACTCAAAAGCATTTAATTTGATAAGCTATACGTTATTTAACTCCTTATATATATATTGAGATATATGATTGTTTGAAGTTGGTCCTTGTATAAACTCATATAATTAAAACTTAACTGGTAGAAGTTCTTTGAACTAAGCTTGTTGTGAGAGATCTCTTATGACTCAAAACTACATCTAATAGAATTTAAATATCTAAAAATTGATCTTAACATATTATAATTTGAAGTCATTGGATCACCTAATTTTTATTAAATCTTATATCAAAACTCAATCGGGAAGGAAGTTTAACTCAATTTTGTGTTAGAGGGTTCTTGTAACCTTAATTCATCTTCAAATCGATTCTACACTAAAGAATTGACTTTAACACCTATGCTCAATTACGAATCATCAGTACAACCTTATATGCAAATCAAGAATAACTCGATTTTAACTTTAAAAATATTTACTGTGTTACAATTTTGGAATTTCTCCGATAAAATTTAACATACCATAAGTGACTTATTTTCAAACTAGTTACAAAAGCCCATGCTAGCACGGACCCAATATCTATTATTTTTTTTTAATTGATTTATGTGACATTGATAGATTTTTTTTAGGAAAAAGTACAAAAATAGACCTAATTTTAAATTATTTACTCTTAATAGACTCAATCTAAACGATTTACTCTTAATGGACCCATGACTCAAACTATTTACCTTTTTACCCACTTACCCCTTTTTATTTCGCGCGCTGACGTCAGCATAAAACTATGAAATATACTCTGGCGGTATATATATACCACAGCGGTATCATATAAAATGAGCTCAATCATAGGCAGTATCTTGATACCCAATTGATATATGGGATTATGTTTTTTTTAAGAAATAAATAAGAAACAAATAGAAAAAATATTAAACTCTAAATTCGTAGAAAATATATTCGTTATGATACTCCGTCGGTATATTTATACAATATCGGTATCATATAAGACTTGAAATTTTTTTTAATTTTGAGCTCTTTTTTTAATAAATAAAATAATTAAGAAAAATTATTAAAATAACAAACTTATTTATTAAATTTTAAATTAATAGAAAATATATTTTTTGTGATACATAAATAAAATAATTAAGAGAAAATTATTAAAATTCCAAACTTATTTATTAAATTTTAAATTAGTAGAAAATATATTCTTTGGTGATACTCTATCGGTATATTGATACCATATCGATATCATATAGGACTGAGCTTAATCATCTGTGATACCCCGTTGGTATATGTATACCCCATTGATATATCATACAAGCAGCTGATGATATCAGCATGATGTCAGCGTGCGAATTTTAATATTAGGAGGGACAAATTTTAATAGTATGGGGGTATAAAATGTAAAGGGGTATATGAATGTATAAAATTTGCTTTAAAGGGGTACAAACTTAGTTTTTTCTTTTTTTTATATATATATTTTTTAAAATTTTAAGTTATTAATTACTGAGACCTATATTACATTTTATGTTAATTTTAAATAATATATGTTACTTGTTTTGTTCTAATTTATATTGCATATGTAAAATTTTGAGATTTTATCAAAATTTTATTTATCAATATACATAAACTTCTTTGTTTATTTATACTATTATATTTTTTTAATGTACTTTCTTTTCTAGACAAATATAATCATTAAAAGATTATCAAAATAGTTATTAATTTTATTTGTCCTGTTTGAAAAGGAAAACTAAATCTTTTATTTTATATTTGTTTTATCCTGATTCTAACGTTTATATGATATAAAATAATTGATTATAGTTGAAGCAACAGAAAAAATTATTTATTAGGGGTAAAATTATAGTTGAAGCAGTTAAAAAAATATAATAAAATAGTTGAACTAGACACATCAAATACGTAGCTATTTTAAAAGATTAAATTAAGAAAGTTCATAAAATATTTTTTTACTGACCCCACAGAATAAAGAATAAGAAACAAATAGCTCAAATAGGTAAGACAATTGAAAGCTACTCAAACAAGCAGAACGATCGAAAACTGCTATCTTATTTGCTTATATATAAGTAATAATAGTAAAAATAATACAAGGACAAACTTTTAATTTTTTTTTTAATAAGAGTAGGAAAAAAAAAGCTGACATAAATTGGACAACTTGTAAGTACACATAGACAAAGAAGTTATATCTATCAAAAACTTAGATGGATAAAGGAGGATTATCTGTGATTTCTTGTTCACTTAAAATTAAATTCTCATCTTGTAACACTCTCCATCTCATATAATTGTGGAGTATATTTTTTTTTTCATACATTTTTAAAAAAATTATAAATAAAAGTTATTTTTATTAATTTATTTTTATCTCCAGTTAATATTATCTAAGTTTAAAAATAATAAACTTAACACTAAAATTTTAAAAAATAATTAATTTTGTTAAAATTTTATAAATTGATAAGTAATATTTTACAATAAAGATCTTAGTGATATTGACAGCTAATATAAAATGAACAGAGTAATTTTTTTTTCTGTTTGTTGATTGCTTAAGTCACACCCTTAAATGCGAACTAGGATTTGATCGTCTGCTAATCATATTATTTGTTTAATTAAGATTATCTTTATTTGTTCGTCTGCTAATCATATAATTGTTTAATTAAGATTATCTTTTAAGAGGATAAAGATTTGTCCGCGTACCAAACTATACTTTGCACACAACCCCAAAATGCTTATAAAGTTAATTTCACAATCATACTCGTGCATTTCCTTTATTAAACCTTTTCATAGGTACTATACCAACCATTAAATATTACAATTAGTTAAATTAACAATTAAGTCATCAACGTGGTTATTATATGAAATCTTTTGATTGCACAAAAGAACAATATTTTAGATTCTGTGCACTATTTGGTGATTTTCTTTAATTAACATGTAAAGTAACTGCTTAAACTAATATTACTATAATTAACATATAACAGTTTAAAATAATCACAATATGGTGATTTTTAAATTCTTAAGAGAAAATCATAGATTTACAATTGAGCTTAACTTGCCCTTTATAGCTAAACTAGTTAATCAATATATACTTTACCCTAAATTTTAATTTAATTATGATAAATTTTCACCGTATTAGCAGCGTTGTTAATTATTATCCCTAAATTAATGCATATTTAAGTGACTTTGTGCTTCATCATCTCAGACAAGAATGGAAATGGAAGACTGTCCAACGCCCCACCCCCTCCATCTACCCTACACCGGTAGGAGAGTCAGTATTTTTATTAAAGGTGTTCATACTTTTAAAACATGAATGATTGATTTAACAATTGATATATATTAAATATATATATTTAACTTATATATTTAAAAAAAATTGACACTAAAGTTCATCCGACTACCCTTTGATAAATGTTGCTTTGCCAGTACATTCCTCTCTTCTTTATCTGACAAATAGCCACAGAAATTTATATACTGTACCTGATTGCAGACATGCATTTTTTTTAACAGCAGGAAAAAAGTGTAAAAAAGAGAACAGAAGGGAAAGGAATCAATGCTCATGAGCTATGAGGATGAGCTGTAGAGGGAAGATTAAAACTAAGTTTCTGAATCAAATGAGATTATAGTAATTAAGTAGCATAATTGATTTACAAGGCCAGCAGTAAGAAAAATTAACAAATTAAAATTGCCCATTGGAACAATTCTCATGAAGTTGAGCACTAATCCTTAGGAACAAAGCATATAACAGTTCTAGAAAAAACAAATAAACATGACTAATAGTAACCAGCCTCGAAGTTTATCTCTTTCTTGCACTAACTCTAGTTAAAAACCTTATTTGTGCATTTTTAGTTGGATCAAGATGAAGAAGAAGACCCATTGGTAGCAACAACACTATCACTTGTGTGAAGATGGTGGATTATGCCTTTTTTGTTGTCACTGTTACTTTCATGCTGCTGTTGCTGCTGATGAAATTCTGAGTCGGTGTTGTTATGGTTGTTATTTCTACTAACAATACAAAAACCATTGAAGTTGTTAGTGTTACCATTCTGGTGGTGACTGTCGTCGTCGCCGGAGATGGGTTGATCTGATTTCTTCCCGAATGTGTTCTTGTTGTTGTGCATCCATACCTTTAAAACCCCTTTTTCAACTCCAATTTCGTTGCAGAAATTGGTCACCAGATCTTCATCTCGCTTCTGCATTTTCCATCCAACTCTTTCTGAGAATTCCAGCATTTTCACCTTCTGATCTGGAGTGAATTTCGTTCTAAAACGCTTCCTCCCGTTAGAATTAGTCACCGGAGCTGATGTCGGGTTCGGATTTTTCTCCCCGGAAAACCCAGCACTCAGAGCCAAAAGCATGTGAGGAGCAGAAGCTGGGTAATAAGCCGACGAAATCGGCGGTGGAGATGGAGAATTCGGACTACTGTGGTCCCCACGCGGCGGGGGAGGAGGAGGATGGTGGCGATGGTGAGGTTGATACTCCAGCACTGCGGTGGCGATGGGTGGCGGTGTGATTACCAGCGGTTCTTCCGGTTCACGGCGGTGAAAATTACGGTGACAGCCACAAGCAGCACATTTTAGCGAAGTTGGGTCAGATGGGTTAGCCGTAGGAGAAGGTAAAAATTCCCCACACCCATCAACCGCATGACCACCTAAGCTTGCAGCATGGTTCTTGAGGCACTCTCTGTAAATAACCACAACAGGATGATGTTGAAGAGGATTTTTCCTTTTAAGAACACCATTACTGGAAGGAAAGGGTTTCAGTTTTTGGATCTGACTAGGGGTTTCAATTTCAGGTTCTGAGGTTTTCACTGTTGTAGTAGTTGTAGTAGCTGTGTTGTTGGTTAAGTCCATGGCTGAAACATCTAACACTCTTTTTATCTTTTTTTGTGTTTAGAGTTAGTAGATGATTAGATTTAGGGTCAAGAAGATTTCATACAAAAAAGGAACCATCTTTATTTATGTGGAAAGGTTAATAAGGAAGGCTTTAGTAAGTGAGAAGACAAAGGATGAAAAAGAAATGAAGGATGGTTTTTAGGTTTTGGTTATGGTTATGGTTTTGAGTTGATGAAGATGATGATAATGAAGATATGACCGTAGATAATGAAATCGTATATTTGTACATTTCATCCCTCAACTTCTAACTTACTTTAACTTTAGTCCTTATGATTAGTATAAACTATAATCATGATGTCCAAGCAAATTATATTTATGAAAATTCAGAATCAAAATGATTAAAAATGGAATTAATAATTTATGAACAGTTGAGGGACTAGTATGACAAATTATTGTAATAAAAATCTTGATTTTGTGGTGTTTTATTTTGACGTTGGTTCTTAATGTAATCTGTGGTTAAGGTGCAGGTGACCCCACCACCCCACTTGCTTATATTAGAGTCGGGTGTCATGTGTGTAATAAATACCTCTGATCATCAGTTAAATGCTTATGCCAATACTCTTGTCCTATTCTCCTTTTAGATAACCATACTTAACCAATTACCCCAATCATCAATTCAAACTAATTAACTTTCCAGTTATTTCCTTCAATTCTACTCCTGACATTTTTATTATAAATAAATGGTTGTTATTTCACAAAATTAATATATTCTTTTTATATTATCTTTGATAGTTAATGAATATTGAAAAGATATATTTAGTCAATTAAAAAAGTAATTAATATATATTAAATAAGGATAAAATAGTTTTTTTCTTAATGCAAAAAAGACATATAAAAGAGATCAAAGAAAGTATTATTTTTCTCCCATTTTAGTTGTCATGTTGTGTTTTTCAAAAATCAATTTAACTAATTTTTAAAGTTAAATTAGATTAATTTATTTGATATTTTAAAATAAAAAATTTGAAATTCAAAAAATATTGTAAAAAAGTATTATTGATTGTAATTTCTTTCGTGTTGATATGATTAAAAAATACATTTAAAACGTTAATTAATATTTATATTGTTTGACTCTAAAAATAAAAATTATAATAATTAAAATAGAGCAGGGGAAGTATTTAAAGAAAGGACTAGTTCGTTAAATTTAATTAATTTGGATTCCATATGGTGTTTTAGAGGAGTAACTTGTGTAGTGTAGTCATTTAACAAGGCTGTCCCATCTCTGACGTAAAATTAAATTGATGCAGAAGACCTAATCTCTTGGTCTTAGCAAATTAATTTATAGTGACTAAGTTACTTTTAATGTTTATTTATTTGATGTTGAAATTGTTCACGTATTAATTGTTACGTAAGAGGTTGTTTGGTGATTTATATTAGAAAAATAATGTATGTATTAATTATGTCATTAGGTGTGTCAATAGTATTTTATTTGATATATCTTTTCATGATATAATCAACTCTATTGCGTAAGACTGTATCATTAATATCTTTAATTTTTAAGTATTAGTAATGCAAGGGGATTTAATATGTGTATTAGCATGATTAAAGACGCAATTGCTTCTTAAAACCTTTTTATTTCTTACATTCTTTCAATCATATTTGTGAAGGATATTTTTGTAAATAAATAAAAAATTTAAAAATTATGAAATATATATTATTTTTAATACACCAAATAAAATAATACACAAAAAACATCTTATCGAGATTAATATAAATATTACTAATATAGTTTATTTATCATTATTTTTATTTGACCCCTAAATTTTTTTACAGGAATAAATTTAGGCTCAAAAATTGATGGTTAGAGCAGAAGGTCAGTGTCATTTTTGAGTTGATATGTGTGTTGTTAGTTAATTAATTAATCTGCTTACTTGATTAATTATAAATGAATTACTGTAGTTGGTAGAGATAATTATTGATTAACAAAACTTGAATTGAATCATATAAATGGAATTTACTGCGAAGTGTCTGTTGCATTTACTAAAGGAACCTTATTTGTCAAAGTTACAGTTGGAGGAGCAGAGCATCCCAATTTTCCAAGACATGACCTTCACTCACTGGTTAAAATTAGCATACACGTTGATGTATTCTATCGTATCCTATCTCTTCCTTCCATTTCAACATAAAATATTATATGTCTTACAATTTTTAAATTTTTAATACAAATTATATTGAGATTAGTTGTATTAAAAATAGTTTATATATTGTATTTTTATCTTTTTAATTTATCCAAAAAAGAATCTTAATTTATTTTAATTGAAAATAATTTAATTTTCAAATTCTCTTTTTACTTTTTAATAAAATTTCAATCACACAAATATTTAAGAACAATTTTAAATCATAAATTTTAAAAAATTACTTTTTTTCTTAAACATCATACCAATTCAAAATAGTGCCAGAGCCAAAATTTATATTGAGAAGTGTTAAAATATAAAATCGTAACCACAAAAAAAAAAAATTAAAGGCAAAAGATATTTCACTTGTCTTAAATTTTTTAAGAAAATGCTGACAGCCATTAAGCTTCTACAACTCCTGAATCGCTGAGCTAATTATTTGCTTTGTATCAAGATGTGTTAATTTTAATATATGTATGTATAAAATTAAAATTTAACTTATTTGTGCAATGTAATTTTTCGATGAAGAGGTGTTGCAGGACACACCTTGATAAAGGATAGTTTCACCCCTGATTCAAAGGGTACTACATAAAATGAGACGGAGGAAGTACTATTTATTTATTTTATCGTATTTGAAATTATATTCATTACATAATCTCTAAGAATAAATTGTTTGTTTACAAATATATCCTCCATTTCATTTTATTTTTTTTCAATTTTCTTAGCAAGCTTTATTAATTCATTCTTAAAAGTAAAATTTTCTGTCTTATTTAACTTAAATATTTTTGTGTATGAATTTTTCATGAGTGTGAAATTTTTTTTAAAATTGAATTTTCATCTTATTTAACTTAAAAATGTAACTCTCATCTTATTTAGCTTTAAATAAAATTTCTATCTTATTTAACTTAAAAAATAAATTTTCATCTTATTTAACTTAAATAAAATTTACAACTTATTTAACTTAAAAAGCTTCGCCTCTATTTTTTCATGTGAATTTTATGTTGAAATAAAACTTTATTTAAAAAATAATAATTCAAATATGATGTAGGTAAATAACAATGACATACGCGATATAAGAAAATAAATATTAATATTGATAAATTTTATACCATAATGGATATTTCTTGTTTGCTCAATAAAAATTATATAGGTATATTCTAGTAGTAACGTATGCAAAAATTAGCAATAGGCAAAGAAAAAGATGTAAACTATTTAATATTATTTTCTGAAATTCTGCAAGAGTTGACGATTGTCCAGGAAATAAATAAAGAATAGTAGCAGTGCGAATGTTATACGTAAGAATAGTAGCGTAGAAAGCTGGGGTTTTGGAGTTTATTGCATGAAAAAGGAGTAGTTAGCAATTAAATAAATATAATTAACTCCTCAAAATCCAGCCACGTGTGCTTTCCTCGCAAAACGTGGCCCTGATTATTTAGCTGCCACGTACGTGTTACTATTATTAAGTTAATTAATTAATTAATTAAATAAATAATAATGATTACGTATTACGTTTGAATTTCTTAATTGTCAGGCTGTCACTTCCCTAATTTAAACAAGTAAAAAAGGATCACAGAATCTCAAAGGCACATCTTATCATTGCCAATTTTTTTTAGTATTTTGTTCTTTTGACTTTGAAACAGTTGGGTGCACTGAATACTGCGATGGCGAACCTATTTAATTTCACTAATTTTAAAGTTATACTCCTAATTATTAGAAAATTTTTGATATTTTAAAATAAATGAATTGTTCACTTTTTATGGGATATGTTAAATTTTTTTATTATTTTTATCCTTCATTAATTAAGTTTCTAAGATTGAGTTTTTATGAGAAATAAATAATGCATTAAATGAATGTGTGAAGTTTGAAAAGGATAAAAATGAAAAAACATGATTAAATTTTATTTTCGTTTCTTTTTCTTAATATGTGTGAAATGACTCAACAATTCACTTAATATGAAATGGAGGGAGTATTACCTTATTAGTACTCCTTCTGTTTTATATTAAATTAATTATTAGAGAATTTTTTATGTTTCAAAATAAGTGAATTGTTCACTTTTTAAAGAATGTGTTGAAATTTTTTTCCAATTTTACCCTTCATTAATTAAGTTTCTAAATTGAGTTTTGTATGAGATATAAACGATGCATTAAATGAGTGTGTGAAGATTGAAAAAAATGAAAATGAAAAAACATAAAACAGAGGAAGTACTTTAGTAGTTGTTTTAATTTTTTTAAAAATTGAAGTTATATAAAATTATTATAAAGCATTTTTTCACATATCAAGTTAATAATACTAATAATTTATTTAGTGAGATTTAAAGATGATGAAATATTTAAGAATTTTAGTTGTATTTTGTTGAGTATAGGGATTGTTTTAGGCCCTCATATCAAAAGAAAAGTGAATTAACACAAACAAAAATATAGCAAAGTATAAAATAATTGCTGAATTAAATATTACTTATAATATACGATACAAAATATAACAAAACAAATTTATATTAATATATTGATCAAAATTGGTATAGTTTAATTTTCAAAAAAATGAAATATGACAAATACTATAATATGAAAAAAATATATACATTCAAACTATTTAAGTTGTAGTATACTATGGTTGATTAGTTTTTTATATCCGGGCAACAGTTCTACGTTTCATGGAAATTCAACATCGTAAGTAATTAATTATATAAATATTATTAGTGTTTTGAAACTAATATACACACAAAAAAAAAATTTAAGCTATTCGTTTTCATTTTATAAATGAAAATACTATTCAGAAACAGTCTCATGAAATTAAATAAATCACACAGTTCACATGCATAATTTATTTCCAGTGTGATCAAACATGATTAAAATAAAGGCATAATACATAAAAAAAATTTTAACTTGGTCATGTATATTTATATTCTTCAATGTTTATTATGAAGGAGATGCCATGTATAACGCGAATATTTATATGTATATCTACTTGTGTATATATAAGATTAAAAGATATAAATATCAGATAAAATTATGTATTACTGAAAAAAAAAATTGAAAAAGGGTACGTACTATTCTTACATGGTCAGCGGGCCTTTATAATAATAATAAACTAATAAAATGTTCAAACATTGGTTTATCAGATTGAATGTATTCTTGAAACACACTAACCATCAAATATTTCGAAAATTTTATTTATTTATTTATTTTATGCACTGTCCATTATCACAAAAATCAAATTTGGTAGTATTATTAGATTATGGTCACAAAACACTTTTATTAATTAAAATTCATATTCGAAACACACGGTCTAAACTAACTTTCAAATACGTTCTTTTTCAACGTCAATTTTTCAAATTCTTTTTTCAGACTTCGATTAAGTCATGTCTTCGCACAAATCTAAATTGATTAGCTAATTAGGTCCATATCTCGTGTTAGTTCTTCATAGCATATCCTTGACTTGTGCTATTCATTTTTAATTATTTTTTGTTAAATATTTAATACGTGCATTCAAGTCGAACTAATTCAAATTTGTATTACATGAAATGTATTCATTGAAAAAAAAATATTTTATCAAGTTTTTTCATTTTCAAAGCTCAAAATTAAGATTATTTGCAACAAATTTTAATGTGATAGAAAAAATAATTGCAATCAGAAATAAAAGATGAAGAAACATAATTTTGTTGATAAACAATGTGGATACAAATCTGTTAATCCCTTGAGATGATTTTGACCTCTTTAAGTCATTATATTTTGATCTCTCTATGAATATTTTGAGATGTCTTTTCAAGGGAATATACTGCCCTTTATATAGGTATAAATTAGGGTTTAGGATAAATAGACCCCAAGAAATCCTGACTGAAATAACACTAATTTTGTAAAGTCCTACAAAATTTCAATGTCTACGAAAATATTTGATTAAGAAAGAAACAATCCACATTACAGTGACTTGGTATTCATAATCAATATTCTATGGTCAAACAAGCAAATTACAAATGATAAATGTTATAAAATGGATTAATTGCATCAAATTTAAGTTAGTATGTATATTAGGTCCCCCCCCTTCTGACAAAATAAAAAGAGAAAAAACTACCACATCCATACAATACACATTAATTTTAGACTAAACAATGGGGCCCAAATTACAAAAATGAAAATCAAATACCATTAAAGTCCACTACAGACCCATAACTTTATAACATGGATGAACTCATGGGCTTACCTTACATGCTATTTAAAGTACTTTATTTTCATTTGTTTAGCACAATTATATTATTCATGAATCAAAATTAAGCTTTATGTCACTATCAATTCTTTTTTTTTAAATAAAATAAAATGAAAAGAGAAGAATACAAAATACAAAGAAAATTCAAAATTTACAGAAACGACGAGTTGTCGCATTCGTGATTAATTCTTATGGATTTAATATCAACAAGCACCAAAAGATACTGCCAATATTGTTAGTTTCGTGTTTTAAATGTTCGGTTTAAATCCCAAAAATAAATATAATTGAATAAATCAAACAAAATAATTGTTCGTCTCTTTTAGAAAAACATACATATTACTTCTTGATGTTTCAATTTATTTATCTTATTTTTTTAATTATTTTATATCAACTTACTACAATACATTTAAGATAAAAAAATTAAAGAATATTTTAATATATTTTGCAAAACACTTAATAATATGTATAAAATAATTTTATATTAGTATATATAAATGCAAAATCAATTGATTATACGTGAGCCATATTTTTAACTAGAAATATAACAAGTTAAACACCCATCTTTAAAAAAAAATGACACTACTCCATCCTGTCTACTATAAGTTTATTGTTGCTATCCATTTTATGTTCCAAAACAAATGAATTTTTCAAACTTTAAAAAATGTATTAATTTCTTTTCTTTTTTTAATTTTTAGAAATACTCGTCTTTTAAAAGGAATTTTCAATGATCTCTATATTTAAAAAAGTGTTTTAAAAAAAATATTGACAACCGTTTGATTACAACAACTACGTATCTAGTGAAATTTCACAAATGAGATCTGAAGAAGTAGAATGTACGTAGATCTTACGACTACCTCACAAAGATAGAAAGTCTGTTTCTTGGAAATCCTCGTCTCAAAAATCCATAAGCAAACTGCAGAATAAACTAAATATGGAGAAAAGATTAAAGGAAAAGAAAAAGAAAAAAAAAAGAACCACTAATAACAAAAAAATTAACATATATAAGATGAATAATAACATTACAAAGTACAAAAACACGACAAATCAAACATTCTTTTGATTAATATCTTTAATGAAATTTCTCAATTGCGTGTCAGTACTACAGTATATATTCGGAGCAGCTTTTGATTTTCATCACCAGTACTATAGTTTTTCCACGCCACTACAGTTTTGTTCTCTCTTCAATATTTCTTCTTTTTTTTTTTTGCAATAATTTTTCATTCAATATTTGAAGCTCATATTAAAGGTTTTAATTAAATTTAAATTACACGCTATAAAATTCATTCAAAATATGAGACTTTCAACAGAATTTTCTCATTTATTTGTGTACAATGTCACAATGTTTTCACTAGCAACATTAATTTGCACTTCCTTTCGTTTCCCTCTACTCACTTATATATTACATTAAATATATTATTATTATTTCCTTTCGTGTCAGTGACAAAAGAATCTTAAATTTTGAAATTTGAACATGACAAATCTCTTAAATGACCAGATGAAGGATAGTTGTTACATTAAACAACAACATTTTTGAAAAAGAAAAAGGTTTACTGCTATTACAGTAATCTTCAGAGAAAAATTAATTAAAGGTGACAAGCATTGGGAAGCAAGGTGTGCAGTCAATACTCCAATTTTGAGAGCTCATCTGCTTAATCTCCAAACAAAATTATAATTAAAGAATAATTCTTTTTGGATGGTTAGTTCAATCCAAATCATTATATAATATTTTAATTTACCCAATTAGGTTTTACATCTTAATTTTCTTCCCACCAATTCCCTTGCTTCACGGGTTTCCCATTTTAGATTCTGTCACATCTCATTACTAACTAGACATCTGTGCTAGCGCTAGTGCGGGATCAATATGTGTTATTTTTTAATTTTAATTTAAGTTATAATAAAAAAATTATAAAAAATTATGGATAAATTCTCATACTGCTCAAGCAGGTATGTCGACTTGCTGTCTGATTGAGCAACTTTAATTATCATAATTAGCAGCACTTTATATAGTGAAAATCATTAAGGAGTTACTTTAAGTAAATTATATTAAAAAATCTCTGAAATATATTTATGGGCCCTTCAATCACGAAAAGCAGTTGTTAGAGATAATATTGTAAAATTACTAAGCAGCTGCTTTGAAAATATTAAATTAAGAAATCCCAAAATATTTTTGTGGGTTCTATTAATTTAAAATAACTGAACAATTGAAGTAGCTGAAAAATTATTTATGAGGGACAATATCGTAAAATCACTAAACAATCGCTTTTAAGAGGAAGCAGGCATGTCACTAAAAAATTCCCGAAATATTTTTATGGGTACCACATAATGTATAAGAGGAAGCAGACAGCTCAAGCAGGCATGTCGACCTGCTGCTTGCTTGAACTGCTTAACTCTCTCTTATTATATATAGTAAAAATGACAATATATATCAATGTACAATTTATTATAGCGACAAAAATATTTACCATGACATGTCAGTTACTATATTTTTATATCAATGTTTATGGGAAATTTTTATAAATAGGGCTTGAAACTTAATACAGTCAAATACCTACATTTTACATAATTATACAGCATAATCTCGATTATGTGACCTGGAGGGGAGGAGAGAGGCCAGTGAGATCGGCTATGTGACCTGAAGGGGAGGAGAGTGGCCAGTGAGATTGATAGATGGAGGAGGGAGGTGAGTTGTATATGTATTTTTGTTAAATTGTATGTGTATATCTATCAAATAATTATATATATATATATATATATATATATATATATATATATATATATAACTAATATACATATGTATTTGTATATCTGGCAAGCGAGTGTAACGACCTAGCCCAACACTGTGAAGTATTGTCCGCTCTTGGGTCTAGCCCATTATGGATTTGTCCCTTTGGGCTCACCCCAAAATACGCCTCACAGTATATAGACCAGTCCTTTACTTATATACCTAGCATCTCTCTTGTGTTTTGCCGATGTGGGACATCTCATCTCAAGATGGTTTGGTACA
>DF360019.1:1964-67301 GCA_000787875.1 Solanum virginianum | reverse complement strand
GAGTACTCTGACCCAAATATTACTAGGATGCTTTAGAAGGATCCATCATACATTTTCAAGTAGAGCAGAATTGGTATCGCGAATATAGCTAATGCCTACAAACCATTCCGTGTCTCCTTCACAATAGTCTTCCAACCATCCGGGTGTACTTCCCTGGCTTCAAGAGTGTCTCCCTATAGGAAAATCCTATTTAACTTGTTCATAGTGTTAAACAAATTGAAAGGAACCTAGATGTTTGCTTAGACTACACAGGTTTATGAGTGACAGATCGAATCAGGGTGACCCAACTACCTAAGTTCAAATTTCTAGATATCTAATCAGAGAGTATATTCCTCATCACTTTCTCAATGATATATCCCTTAATAAGATTTTGAAACTCCACTGCGAAAGACAGATACCCTAAGGTAATTTCTAAGGTCAGCAGTTTGGTTGACACAAAGAGCTTACTGAATTATACTGACTGCTAAGTCAAAGATGCATGCAAAAAGAAAATTCCTAGGGAAAGAACAATACTAAAAAAATAGTTGGATGAAAGGCGGAGGGAGAATCGGTAGACATGATACAAATGAGTACCTTCTCAACATTTATAATGTACTTAACATGTTTTCCCACCAGCAGCTCCTCCATCCTGCAGTCATCATGGCTCAGAACCCAAATCATCAAGGAGGAGAAACAAACATTATTCTATCAATAAAACACCTACTTTTGATTTAAATCCTAGTTTTTGACCTATCAAAAACCAAACTTTTGCAGTATCTTCGAACCAAGTCAACAATATGGCAAATCAGCAAGAGCACAAAAACAACAAACAGGAGTGCCACAGCCCAAGATTACTTAAACAATAAGAAATTGACTAGGGATATGGATGTCTCTTTTTGCACACTTTTCCCTTTACATAACAATGGAGTAACTAGGTTTAACTTTTCACAATTAGTATTATTACAAGTCATTTTTTCACTTCGATTGAGATTTTGAATACTAAACTGGAGAGATTTTACTAAAAATCAACATGCAACTGAATAACAATTCAAGCAAACAGTTAATCTTAACAATGAAAAAGAACAAAAAACTGGAATGAGAAATTTAACAGAGAAATCACCTGTTACAAATTGGATTTGACGATTTTGGGTGTCAAACACAGAAAGAGAAGATGAGACTTCTTTTGAGTTTGCGCGATCAGTCCCTAATCTCTTGACTCCGGAAACTAACGCCCCATATTTCTGCAGCAGGTTTGGTCTCAAATTTGTTAAAAATGAATATTCTGATATCTTTGTAAAATATTTAATAAGTTATACTCCAATGTTGATATACTATTATACTCCAACGTTGATAGACTAATGTAGAATAAATTGAACTTTGAACTTTCAAATGTTACACCAATCTTTAGAAATACAAAGCGTATTTAACGTAAAATTGAATAGAATGCAGTCAAGAAAGCAGTAACAGAGAAGAGTTTCGGAGATATCACTTGGTGTCGGAGAAGATCTCGCTGGACCTGTTTCCCGCCTGAAAACTCGAGCCAGAAACTGGCCGGACTCCTGTCCGGAAACTCGCTCAAAGGGTTGAAGGGAGATAGTGCATCAAGCTGTTCGCAAGAAAGAAAGAAGACGACGCAGACGACGACCTGAAGCAGACGACGACCAGAAGCAAACGACGACGCACAGACACAGAAGAAGGCGCCTAAGACGACGGCGACGCAGGCATCGACGGTGCAGACGATGACGACAAAGACGACGACGACACAACGCTACGGCGATTAGGGTTAACGAAAT
This sequence comes from Solanum virginianum, assembly GCA_000787875.1. NCBI lineage: Eukaryota > Viridiplantae > Streptophyta > Magnoliopsida > Solanales > Solanaceae > Solanum > Solanum virginianum. Next base: position 65,529 of record DF360019.1, on the reverse strand, counting down.
CAGTCGTTTGCCCCTTTTTGAAAACTATTTTTTTAAATAATAATAATAATAGTAAAATTCATCTGAAAATTTGCTTGCGTGAACTTATGTGGCATCGTAATATTGGATAAAAAATACACGTCAGCATGATTGTACACACGCGCTATGCCTGCGTGAGGGATGCTTTTAAATGTTCAAAAATTGTCAAGTTGGAATACCTATTTGTACACTCCCAAAGTTTAAGTTTTAACTTATAAAAGGGTGTGAAATTTAGAGTATAATTTAATAGTTATCCTTTAAACATGTGTGAAGGAACAATTATAAAGTACCCTTTTCCTTTTATTTATTTATTTATTTTTGCTGGGATTGTGAATAGAGATGTTCTAAATGTATAATAAATTAATTAATTTATAATAAATATATATATATATATTTTATTTATTTATATAAAAAGTAATCTAAAATCGAAGATATACGGAATAGAACTTGTCAAAAATGATAACAAGTATCTAATGACTATTTTTTTTTATAAATATTTTGATCTGCGAGAAGTTAATGATATTGTATATAGCCTATTAGGCGGAAAGAGAGAGTGTCCACGTTTTCATAAGTAGAAACACTTGTCTCCTCTCTTACAGAAACAGCCATGCTGATCCTAACTCATCATTCCTTTAATAAAACATCAACAAATATAGTGCCAATTTCAAACCCCCCAAAAGAAAATCGAGGTAATCAAAGGGTTATATTTTTGCAGTAATGGCAAAGAGCAAATATGATATTACTTATGGGACAGCTCAAGCAAGACTATCTGAAGATGATGCTCTTAGAGTAAGGTACAAAGCAGGCACTCCTCTTGAAGGAGGAAAGATTGCTGACTCCCAAACTGTTGATCTTTTCTCAAGTGCTCGTAATATTGATAAGCAACAAAGCAAGATTGCTGATTCTCGACCTCTTGAACTCTCATCAAGTGCACAAAAAATTGCAGCAGCAAAACAAGAACAATCCCAACAAGAAGAAAAACCTCAAGATTCTTCTGATCTGGAGGGAAAGAACACATATGTTTATGAGAAGAATGTGGATAAAAATCTGCCTCCAGCAGCTGCAACTCTCATGTTTGATAGCAAGAAGGCTGACAATTGGACAGCAAATCCTCCTTGAGTGGAAACTAGACTCTATCATCAACTTTATTTAGTTCCTCTTTGTTCTGCTCATGGTTATTAAGTATCTTTGGATCCTTTTTGTACTGATGATAATAGTAATAAACAGTTTTAACCTAATTAAAAACGATAATAATGATGTCTACCTAATTTTCTAACACAATCAAAGAAAATTCATTCTATTAGCTCTATCTCTTGTAGGAACAGGAGCGCAACATATTTAAATAGCAACTCCATTTAAACAAAGCATTCTTGAATAAGCATTGGCCAAAAAGTAGTAGTACATCTATTCAGTATTCGTAGTACATCTATTCAGTATTCGTATTCCTGCTTAGTCTTGCAGGCTCAATAAGTTACAAGCTTACAAAAATTCAATATCCAGACGAGACATCTAATCATGCTACCAAAATTTCAAACCCATTCAATCTGGGCATCTTTTTCTTGAACTCAACAGCTTTGACAGAGTGGCTGGCTTGTTCTTAGACCAGAATATCAGTCAACCCCACTGTTCACACCCTCGAGCTAGTGTTACTATGTGCACGTCAGGCAGCTCTCTCTTGGCTACAACGGGATTAAGTCTCACAATAATGTTGCCGTCTCATCAACGAGCAATCAGAACAGCAAGTCTGCCTTGCAACAAAGCTCAACCGGACAGTACTGGCAATCACTCAACTGCACTGCTCCTCCTCTGCAGTAATGATTCCAGGAATGAGGAACACAATTTAGTAAGAGGAGGAAGACTGTGAGATGGTCCACTGAATAGCGTCTCCCAATATCTTTCTGATGGTACTGACGTGATAGATGTAGCTTGTTTTCTCTCTAAGCTAAAGTCTGGTAGGTCCCCGTAGAGAGATGCATAACCGAACTTCCCTGCAAATAGGATAGCATATAGTTTCATCAGTCATGACAGTCATCTTTTTTAAAAGAAACACTGTTTTCTGAAACATCAGGATATTCCACCAGCAGAGAATTGCTCTACCGCTTTCGGGTAGGCGTTCAATTCCCCAATGCAGCCCTTCCCCTTAGCCCTCTTACCCAACCCCCGCATCTCCTTGTTCTAAAGCTAAATAATGCATCATCTGATTCTCCAACGAGTGGATACATACTTTTACGTTCTCGAGCTAAAGGTTGTTTCCTCTTAAATATCTTTAATCCATAGATAGGTTCGGTATAAATTTTCTAGAATATGTACTTGAACTGACAATGATGCCATGAAGAATGAAGGACCTTGTCAGCAGGTGGAGAATAAATGCATCAACCCATTCAGCTCACTTCTCCTTTCTCATTCAAGTTTATCACAAGACATGTCTTCTATTTTATTTATTATTATGATGATAGAATATGGGTTTAAAGAAGCGGATCCAACTTATGTCGTAATGAGGTGTAGTTATTGACTTCTTGTTATCACAAGACAACGTGCAGCAACCATACATCTTTGTGACTCTGGGTTCTTGTCATTTTAAGGCTTGTACCACCCATTAAAAAGTTTATAAAAACAAGGTTTATTTCAAGTGCTTTGGTATAATAATCCAATCCAAAGTATTCTGAAGCACCCTATCACATAAAATAAACAAAAAAGGCCCATGTACATCCCCAGATTACTAGACACCAGAAACTGAAATACATAAAAGCTTTCTATTAGACATGAACTTAAGTAGAAAAAATGGGACACACCTGTTTCCTCAAGATCAGTGAGATTTCCTCGGCTTATCTTATGTATATGTGTGTGACTGTTGAGTGGATCAAAAAGCACATACTCATGATCAATGTTTAGGTAAGCTAATAGCAACTGCACTGATCTGCCATCAGGAACACTATCCTCCGACTTAGGACTTCCGCGAATGAAGGCAAGTGAAGCACCTTTTGCCTGTAATGAGAAAGGATGAGATGCAAACAAAGTAAAGATGTCCAGCTCTCACCCCATCTATAGATAGAGTTTCCACCTTAGATGTGATACCTCTCCAATATATAAATCAAATTAGAAAGGCAACAAGCAGTCAGAAGGATGAAGGTGACAGAACATCTGTACATTGGGTGCAGGAAACTCAAGGGAATGAAGATACAGAAAACATAGGTCAGGCTGAATGTAATTATTTTCTCAACAGACTCCAAGAGATCAAGATCTACCACTTCTAAACGAGTGCAAGGTGATTTGATTCCCCCATTACAACTGACGTCAAGTTCCCAACTAAAAACTTCAGAAAGAAAAAAGAACTCAAAATTTAAGACAGGAGTCAATACCTTCTTTACAAACCAGATCGCTATAGGAACATGATCTCCAGCTCTGAATAATAAGATCACCCCATCCCCATCCTGAGTTGTGCCATCCTGAGTTGTGGCTTCATTAGACATCACAGATCCAACTGGCTTTGGGAGAAGGGCCAGGATGGCAAACAATGAGTCATCCATTGCACAAGTTACAGCTGCAGAGATGAATAAGATACTAGTTAGGATGAAACATTAGAAAATGTCTTACGGTAATGCAATGACACATTAAATAACAAAAAAATGATTGTGCAGACACAACTTCCTGCCTACAAGTTCACCATTAATCTGATAGACTTATTCAGCCCTTTTAGCTTAAACATATAGGTGCAAATTTAGGAGAACTTATTTTAGAAACCGAGTCTCTTTTGAGTCATTTCCTGCTTTCCTATTCCAAAGCAGCAATTCTTTTTAATAGGAAACCCAATGCACCAAAATGGTACTGTTTTCACAAGCAAAATAGCTTAAGATTTCCCCAAAAGACCTGTCTTGAGTTTGGCTTGAAAAGAAAATTAGTGGGTGCTTGGATTGACTTATTTAGTAGCTTTCAAAGCTGAAAAATTACAATTCCTCGAGGTTGTGATTCAAGGAACCAGACACTTCTTAGGATTTGCTTGTGGTCATGATTTGAAAGGCCACTCTCAAATAATATTAACCATTCATTCTGCAGTTTCATTGCTTTGAAAGACAGCAGTGGCTTGTAATAACACAATATGTAATACATTGTCTCCATCCTTACTTGACTCACTCCCCCCCCCCCACACACACATTTAATAACACAATTTGTAATACATTGTCTCCATCTGTACATTAGTCTCTCTCTCTCTCTTTCATTCTCTATCCCATATATCTCATTAACTAGAAGCAGAACGTTTGAAATATATGATAAAGATTAGAGAATTATCATAAACTGCTAAAAGCAAAGTGGTTTATAGTTTTCTGAAGTTTATTGCGGCGAAGTATGATAAACAAGAGATATACAAACCTTCTATCTTAAGTTTGTATGACCATGATACAGACAGCTTTGACATGCTCCACACTGCTACTTGTGCATTAGAACCTTGCGACGTGGTCACAACATAATCTGACTTCCCAATAAATGCTAAGGAAGAGATTGGCTGCACAAAGAAGATGGTCCAAATGAGAAAAATATTGTATAGATTAATACAGAAAGGTGTATAAAGTGCCATAAGGAAAGTATCAAAACTGTAAACTAAGATTTTCAAAATTTGTGTTCGGTTGTTTCATGGACCCATATTTCTCTTTTTGTTAAACATAAAGGATAAACCCCGCCTTAGCTTCTTTGACATCAAATGAAATTTACCAGACAACAATAGGGATGGCAATGGGGCGGGTTAAGCTCAACCCACAAATTTTTTAAACCGCCGCACCCTCCCCGCATGATGACTTTTTTCATTTGATACAGAGTGCAATTCCTAAAAAATAGTCCCCCTTCAACCCGCTCCGCATCCCCCGCCTGCATAGCTTTAAACCCGCTCCGCCCCGCATAGCTCTAAACCCGCCCATTACCCGCCTCGCCCCGCCCCGCCCCATTGCCATCCCTAGACAGCAACCCAGAAGTGAGTCATAAAGAACACTTCGGAAAAAAGGTTTCAAATACTAGGTAAAAACGTTTCTTTCCCCAAGGCAAGTGATTTAAATTTTGAACTCGGAAGTGACAAATTGTTATGTTCTGATAGGTCAATAGTGTAAATTTAATACGGGCATTTCAAGAACTTACCTCAAGACTCTTCCCAACTGTCGCCACAAGAATATTCCTCTCTGGATCCCAAAGCGTAATAACTCTTTCTGCTGCTACAGCCAGCACAGAACCATCTCCAGAAAAGGCAGCAGCTGTCATTGGCTTTTTCCTAGGAAAGAAGAAAGTTAGTCAAATAAGAAAATAGAGGTCCTATCAGTTCACTATGCTGTAGTCATCAACACTGGCAGAGTTCAAACAAGCCGCCATAACTCATAGAACACCAAATGCAAATGACAGCTGATCGCTCATGCTCATGTGCAAATGAAATGAAACTGAATGAACCACAAAGGTAGTGGCATTTTCATATAGAATCTTTTTCTCAAACAGTTCTGCAGAGATGAATAAGATACTAGTTAGGATGAAACATTAGAAAATGTCTTACGGTAATGCAATGACACATTAAATAACAAAAAAATGAGGATTTCTTTACATGGCCGGTCAATTATTTATCTGACCATTGTAGTTATCTTTTAAAATTTAAGCCAAACATACTTGTAGGAACCAACAGAATGGCATGTCCATCCAGCATTTTGCATCTGGTCTTTTTGTTGCATCTCCTGACTGCCAACCCAAACCTACCAAAAAAACATTGATGTTAGTGAAGACAACAACATATTCAATGTAATCACACGAGGTCTGTAGGGGATGGTAGGTAGGATGTAGGCAGCCGTTACTCCCCGCCCCTACCTTTAGGTGTAAAGGCTATTTCCGATAAACCTCAGGTCAAAAGAAATGTTTTGAAGAAGGATTGCAAAAATAATATGACAAAAAGCAAGATATAAAGCAAATGAAGCAACAGGTAGTAATACATATTGAAGAATAAGAGATCACGCGACTACTAAATAGCTAAATGAAGCAACGGTAGTAATACATATTGAAGAATAAGAGACTATGCGACAACTAAATAGCCCCTAACTCTCCAAGTGCGACAACACTAGGCTACTCACCGACCTTCTACCCTAATCATCAATTTCCGAACTTCTTATCTAAGGTCATGCCCTCAGTAAACTGAAGTTATGGAACATCTTGTCTAAATTCTAATCACCTCCCACTCTCCCAGTTCTTTTTCGGCCTACCTCTGTCCCTCGTAATTCCAATTACAACCAACCTCTCACACCTCCCTAGTGGCGCAACTACAGACCTCCTCTTTACATGTCCGAACCATCTCAATCTCGCTTCCCTCATCTTGTCTGTCATGGAGGTCACCCCTATGTTGCCTTTTCTTGGGATAAAGTAATAAATTTCGTCAAAAAAGGGCAAAAGCTTGCCCATATGAAAGAAGTACACCAAAAGTAGCAAGCCTTGCCATGTATAACTTCATTCCTAATCATACCTCTCCTAGTATGCCAACACATCCATCTAAACATCCTCAACTCTGCTACCTTCATCTTCTAAAAATGGGTGAACTAATAAGCATTGTCTCACCACCCCTATGTCTCATCCAATAGTGTTGGTCTAACCACCACTCAGTAGAACTTACTATTAAGCCTTGGTGACATGTTCTTGTTGCACAGTACCCGGGAGGCAAGCCTCCACTTCAACAACTCTACTCTAACATGATATGCAAACACATGATTTCACAATTTATCTAAATCTATCCATTTACCTTGAAATCAGCACCCCGTGAGGTGGTAACAGCCATGTGACGCGAAGGATGGAAAGCAATGGACGAAATACAAGAATCTCTGCAAACACACCCATGCTTGAATGTCAATTTATGAAAGAAATCTAGAGTATTATTTACAAGAGAGATATCCTGTCCAAATTATTAAAGCACAAGTTAATAGCTATTTGAGACCAAAGGAGCTCCAAGAATTAGATAAGAAAGAACCTGTGGGGCTCATAGACAACTGTGGATAAGTTGAAGTCTTTATTTGAAGAGCTGCACAACCAGAACTTCAGACTTACAAGACCTCCTATTCCTTCTTCAGCAAACCTGGTTTCTACTGTTATCATGACGGAACCCTCTGGAGAGAGGGCCACCGAATCCACTACAACCTGCAACAGACCAAAAAGAGCTCTTCAACCCTCAGTGTATAACAGCTTGGTCAAATTAATACAATAATTTCAACAAAAGTACCATTCTCCGTAGGGTTTCTAACCATCTGGGCAATTTGTTCCCGTAGTCTATGGTGTGATGAATAGTGTGAAGACTGGAACTCGAGATGAGAGCGTAATAAGTTTATTGATGCAAAGCACAAGATGAAGTTCAAAAGGAAAATTAATGCCACTATCGGCTAAAGTTGTTAAATTCTTCTCTATTCTTGGAAAATTTGTTAGAGTGAAGCAATTGATACAACCAATATACAAAGGAAAAATCCACATTCTGGTCTATGCTCTGGAACTTCCAGCCTTCATCCATCTCCAGAGTTAATAGAAGGTACTTTCTGCTCCAAATTCAAGCTCAAAATCTGGGAAAGGGAGGTGAGGAATGAGCTCTTAGTGAGTGGGGAAAGAAGCCGCTATTGCTTAAAAGAGATCATTCAAACATCTCATGGGACCATATATGTGCCACATTCTTGTTTGCACATCATGAGTATTATATAAAGTTCCATTTCCTAATTCTATTGATGGCATGAAAGAGGTGCATAGGCACATGGTACAAGGTAGCCGAAGAGCTGGTCAATTTCTCAGGTTAGTTAATAATAGGATATGCATACAAAATTACGGAGTGGACAAGTCAAATACACAAACTTCCACACACACACATCCATATATACAATTATAAATGCTGATTCAAATACTGGAATATATGTGTATATATATAGTCATTCAGGAATTAGCAAATAGAATAAGAAGATCAACAGGAAAAAATTCTATACCGTGACTTCATCAGCTGGTTGGTGGCTTCTTTCACAAACTTGAACCTACAAATAGACACATTGGGGCAAAATCAACTACTAACTCTGGTGAAAAGAATACATACTTTAAACACTGATACAAGAGGAAAACTGTTTGCAAACTTGTAACAGTATAATATTTAAATGTTTGCACTTCTCTAATACCACTCCCCACTAATCACTGGATATATCTAAAAAGGCTTGACTGTAGAATAAGAATGCATCAATCCTAATCATAAAGGTGGGAACATCAGATGTCCAAGGAAACCTACAGAACCCCTCTCTGTGAAACAAAGCAAAAGGTAAACACCCCAATGGCGCAAGCAGATGAACTAACCGACACTCGAAAAAATAGAAACAACATGAAGGTGTGCTACTGAATGGAAGGGTGAATAAAATTAGGTTGTAGGTTTTACTTTCCTTTTTCAATTTATCTTTATTTTTGTTGAGGATGGAGGTTAACTGGGGATGTTTAGAGCAAAACAGAAAAGAAAATATCAACTGATGCTACTTACTTCCTATCCACTTACCTCAGAAACCTCACGGTCATCAAACAAGCTATAGAACTGGATACAGTAATTTTCTGAACGTATGGCAACTAGCCCCGCGGAAGAGTCAAAAACAATTCCTTCAGATGAGCCATCAGATATATCCAAGACCGTGCTACGAAGCTGAAAATTAAAGCTGTAAGGTCTCCCAAAGCAAAAAAATAATAATAACAAAAAATAAAAAAAAATAAAAAAATAAAAAAAATCCATACATCATGTCAAAACATCAGGTAAGATGGAAACAAGTATTTTGAATGGATTAACCATACACTCCAAGCAAAAAAATTATGGCACATGCATGTAGAGGATCATCCAACCCACTGCAACCACTGTGCTGGAGGGATCTTATTATTGATCATAGAGTCCACATAAACAAGATAGAACAAAACCAAAAGGGAACTGCAAGCCAATAGTAATATGTACAGCTGCAATAAGAATAGTTTTTCCTAGCACTTGGAAACAACATTCCAAATGCTTCTTCACAAAAAAACAACATTCTAGATGCTAATATACATACATATATGTGAGTGTGTATACAAAATCATTAATGAGCGTGGAATTTTTTTTTTCCTTTGATAAGTACTATGAACACGACAATATCCTAGCAAAATGATGACAGGCATGATCTTTCTCTTCTCCACTCTTAATCTTTTCTAATGATGTTCTGCCTCCGAGAAAGAAGAAGATGAAGAAGAAGAACAAACCTTGATTCCTTGAATGGATCTCAATACCTCCATTGAAGGCATTTTAAGAAGGTGAATTCGGTTATCTGCACAAGATATCTGGACAAATTTACTAAGTAAGAACAGATCCAGTGGCAACTACTTTTACTTTATGGACAAATCTGCTTACAGAGGACAGAGAAGGATCAGATGAGATAGTAAAATACATAAGCGGGGATCCTATTCGGGGGAGGAATTTCTGCTTCCCAGTGTCCAACTGCCAAACCACGAGAACTCCTTCCTTCCCACCTGGATCAAGTTAAATAGTTGCTAATTCAAGTAAACGTTAAATTACAAAGTTACTAGTTTCAAAAAACTAACGTTGAATTATAACACATTTTTTACTCTAAATTCCAAATAAATAAAAGATCTATGCTCCTAAAAAGTTTCCACTAGCTATGAATTTGTACACAGTAAGTTATCTACAAGAACATCCCTATGAGTACAAGGTTCTAAACTCATCTTTATACAACCAACCATGCTGCTCATACTAATTTTATACCTGAGTACAGATAGGCACCGTCGGAAGAGAAAAAGAGAACTTTCACTTCTGCAGAGTGCCAATGTCTTGTGGTACAAGAATCAGCATCATCATTTTCCCTAACTCCAGGATTCTCCTCCATGTCTTTCATTAGTCCTCCACTTCTCTGTTTATTTCTAGATGAGATATTACGCTCCCCAACACCCCTCCATATTAAGATCCTTCCTGTTACATCTCCAGCTGAAACAATTCTATCTGTTGGATGGAAAGCTAGAGCACTCAGGGTTTTCGTATGATGTAATCTGATTTTCTGAAGCACAGATTGATCAGAATCTTTTGTTGGTATTTCCCAAATGCGAAGCCTGTGCTTGTCACAGACGCCCATGTATCTTCCAGAGCAGCTTAATGTTATAGATAGTGCGTTTTTACTCTGAGAGAAAGTAAAGAACCTTGGTTATTTTCAATCACATACAAAAACGCCACTGTGTGCTTTTACTTCGTAAAATCAGGTAGGTAAATATTTGACAGTGACAAATGCAATGATGTGAAAGATCATCAACATCTTTCTGACAGTGACTAATGGTGTGTATGATCTAGAGCAAAAGATAGCTCAGACAACATTTAATCAAGCTAGAAAGAGTTCGACCTGAAACCATATATTTTGCCCCAGAAAACACTTGCAAAATTGGTAACATTAGTTGATGTGATATATTTTTTATATAAGATGGATAAAATTTGGAGGGTATCTTCATAATGATTTAACAAAGAAGTTTTTAAAAAAACCTCGACTATTGTAATCGATTTTCTTTTTGGGGCAAGCTAAATTGGCAAAGTTCTAAATTAATGAAACACCGCCCACAATTTAAAGTTTTAAACAGTTCAACAATGATCTACTGTTTTAGAACTAAACCATCTTAGTGCACAATTACTTTTTTTACAAGGAGACATCTTTTGATATGTTTCATTTGAGACAGGGGTCTATCGGAAACAACCTCTTTACCTTACAAGGTAGAGTGAGGCTGCATACACATCACCCTCCCCAAACCCCACTTGTGGGATATTATACTAGGTAAGAAGTTGTTGTACAAGGAGCCATCTAAGTGCAAAACCAACAACAATCAACACACCTTTTCTTCCCTATAAAAAGAGAAGGCATGACAGACAATTTTGTATACCTCAGCCAGAGTTACTCCACCAACCAAAGTAGACTTGGTGAAGTTACACTTCCTTATCTGCCACCATAAAGCATTACTCTCTCCCACCTGTTGTTTCAACACTCTGATAGATACATATGCAAAAAGATCAGAAGGCTTTTCGCTACTCTCTCTGGATTGTGATGATAAACCTGGAATTACCTGACAAAGAAGACAGAGGGATGATAAGATAGATCTGCTGCAATGTCAGCACACGGTCTAAGAAAGAGATGTTGCTACAGGTGAGTGGTACTTAGTGAACAACATAAAACAACAGCAGAGGCAAAGCTGGAAAGTGGCTTCAACTTTACGGGTTCACTTTGTTCATGTATAATTCAATTCATGAGTTCTTCTGGGAATCTAGTCCTATGTTCCTAGTATATAGGCAACTACCATTTCCTCGAGTAGGAAAGGAACCCATGGCTAACTACTCATAATTTTGTCCCATCCAGATACTTGTGCGCATTCCCAAATATAGGTTCCAGAAATTCCCGTGCCTTGGCATGGCATCTATTTAGCAAACAAGAGCACCACTAGCACTTGAATCACCTAATGCTAGATCCTATGCTTCACTAACAATCTGTTTTCTTCTTATCATTTCAATTAATATATTATCAACAACAACAACATAACCAGTGAAATCCCACAAGTGGGGTCTGGGGAGGGCAGGATGTACGCAGACCTTACCATTACCTAAGTAGAGAGGTTGTTTCCGTGAAACCCTCAGCTCAAAACCCATACGCAGAACGGACTAGATATAATCAAAAGTAAGGAAAAGCACATGACAATATGAAAGCATAATACAGCTTGAAACATAAACACGCAGATACTGACAATTACGTACGATAAAAAAAACACTGCTACTCAACCCTATAGGCCCCCTGACTACCTAATTTTGCTAACAAATTATCCTACTATGTTAATTCGCGACCTCCACTTCTTCCTATCTAGGGTCATGTCCTCCGTAAGATTAAGTTTTGTCATATCCTGTCTAATCACCTCCCCCCAGTACTTCTTCGGTCTACCTCTACCCCTTTGAGTAACTCCTAAAACTAACCTCTCGCACCTCCTAACAGGAGCATCGTCACTCCTTCTCTGCACATGTCCATACCATCGCAGTCTCGATTCTCTCATTTTCTCAGCCACTGGGGCCACCTCTAGCTTCTCTCGTATGTACTCATTCCGAACCTTGTCGCTCCTGCTATGCCCGCACATACATCTCAACATCCTCATCTCTGCAACGTGCATCTTATGGACCCAATTAATATATTATCATTTTTCAAAAACACCAACATTTTCTTGAGAAGTCTAAAAATGAAATTCTCAACTTGAGAATTGATATAATATTGATTCCAGATTCAAATCCCAGCAAAGGGAAAAAAAAAAAAAAGGTGCCTTTTTTCCCATCTGTCTAGGCCTTAGTAGGAAGAATAGGTGGAACAGTCGAGGTAGGAAGAATAGGTGGAACAGTCGAGGTGCTTGAGATAACTATATACAAAGTATAACTACCAAAATCATCAGGTAGCATAATTTCAATGCATAAAAATCTAGAATATATGTCACCGAACGTGCAAAGGGCTTCCCAATCCACTGTTTTACAGTACTTGGTTCATGTGAAGAGTTTGATTGCTTAAACATTGAGGTACTCTTTAAAGTGAAAAGATGTTTACCATGGAGTGAATGGGGAACTTAACATCAATACTTTTCATCAGCTCCGGCACCGAAAAATCCCAGTATTTAATAGTACCATCATCAGATGATGTCCAACAGTAGCACAAAATTTTTCCTGCCGGAGTAGTAGATGGTACTACCACCACCGATGTCACCAGTCCTTTATGACCTTCCAATTCAGCAATCTGTAAAAGTTACAAAAAGTTAACAACTTACAATAACTTATACAACGAAATTTTCAGCTATAGATTTTAACGTAAACTGAACCTGTAAGCCAGTGGAAGTGCTGAAAATAGAAACGGTGTTTCCTGTGCATACGAGAAGCTTCTTCGCATCATTTGAAAACGCCGGCGGTGAATAAACCAAATTTCTTCCGCCTGTAATCATCTTGAGAGCTCCTCTGCGTGGAGAAGAACAGTGGCTTTGGTTAATGAGTGTTAGGTTTGCTTCTTCTTCCCCTAAACCCTAGACCTCTTAAAAAGTGAGTGGAAATAAATGTTAAAAATCATTTTGTATGAAATACGTTTAGAGACTCTTAGTTTTATTTATTGTGCTTACGCCCTCTAAATTCTTAAAAGTGAAATGGTTTTTTTTTTCTTTAAAACATATAAATTAATTATTCTTATTTATTATTTGAAAAGTGAAATGGTTGACATTTGGTTAGTGAAATTTGTGAAATTTTTTTATTAGAGTTTGTTTCGATTGATTTTAGATTTTTTTATTTATAAATTAAAAATATTTTTGATTTATTTTATCAATTCAACTTAAAATTAAGTGACTATAAATATTTTTTTGCTCAAATACTAAAAAAGTGTTGAAAAATTATTTTTGCCTCAAAACACTTATACTAAATCAATTCAAACAAGCTTTAATATAATAGAACTTTAAGCAAATTAAAGTTGTTTAAATAATTTCAATAATTGTCTACTTTCTCAATTATAAAATGAATGTCACATTAGCAAAAGATATGTTCATTAATAAAGCGATAAATACAATATGTGATTTATTAAACTACTCATATTTAATAAGTATTTTTAAAATATTAAACCACTTACTAAGAAGATAGAGTATAAGAATATAGTTTTTTTTTTTAAAAAAAATCTTTATGTTTTAGCTAAGACACAAAGTTGACGCATTTTTTGATCTACCCTCAAATTTATATCCTTGTTTAAAAAAAAACGGAAAGAGATTTATCATATCCATTTTTACATGAAATCATACTAATTTTTTTTTTGCAAGTTGCAACATTATTTATCTACAACAAATTAATATAGTTTGAAAAGCAAAAATGAGTCTTGGTTTGACTGCAATGATGTTTGGATTGAACAAATCGATAAACAATCTTCTTTTCACCTTTTTCCATATGAAGTTTTTATTTCTAGGCAATTGAATATTTCATATATCAATGTGGACAAAGTAAACATTAAATGATATAGGTGAAGATTTGGAGGAAAACAAAAAATATACTAATATTGAGGCAAAATTAGTGCTCCATATGAAAGAAAAAGAATGATTTGGGGTTATTTAGTTGGGAACAAGTTATTTTAAAATTAATTATTTTAAGATAAACTATTTCACTACTATATGAGATAATTCATCTTATCATTATGACATAAATGATGAAATAAATAATTTAAGAATTTACTTATTATCTCCAACAAAGTGAAAATAAAGTAATTATACATTTTAACTCAAGATTATTAGTATATCTTACATGTTATACCTTAAACCAAATGATTCTTAATCCAATGTCGAGAAACTATTTTTTGCTTATTTTTATTGGAAAAGCATGTTATTTTTGTCTTGAATTTCTAATTAATACTCATTTGAGTCTATTTTTATACTAAAGTGATACTTATTTTGAGACAGAGGAAGACAAACTATAAAAACCTTTTTATTCCTAAAAAAAAGTATATTTTCATATTTTTTCTCACAATAATTATAAATATTGTTCAATTGAAAAGAAAGTAATTTTATATTAAATTTTATTTGAAAAGATTAATTTTATAAAAAAAAATCTTTTTGAAGGAATTTTTGAACAAATCATGCTTGAACATCTTTCATAAATCAACATTCTTAATGGCTATTTATAAATTGCTTATCAAATATGATTTATATTTAGTACAATTGCTTTTTCTTTTTCACCATGGAATATGAAGCTCCTCTTCTAAAAAAATAAAAATCTTTTATCGCAATTTATAACGCCTTTTTCTTTAAAAAAAAACTATAACAATAACAAAATCTCAAATTCCCCCCTCTACAAACTCTCGATTTGGAGGTCTATTTACGCTGAACCCAAAACCCCTCTTCCCGACTCTTCAGTCTCCTTGAGAAAAATGTCAGTGATGATAGTGACGAGTTTGGGAGAGATGGTACTTGACTTGTTTTCTGATCGCTGCCCATTGACATGCAAGAACTTTTTGAAGCTGTGCAAGTAAGTGCTTACTTGAACCTGCTTTATGGATACTATTAATACTTGTCTAATTGCGGAATTAAGCGAAGATATTGGGATAAATTTGTCCAATTCGTTGCTAATCTGGCGTTGTATTAGTGTCAATCAGAAACCTATTTGCATACTAATTTCAACATGCTAACTATGAATCTACTGGTATGTGTATTCATTTATATATTGAAACTAAAAGATTGAGTAATAGAGGATTTGTATTTAGCTGACAGGTATTCTTTGAATAGTACAATGGTATTGAGAAACAGAACAAAGAAAATCATTGCATCCACATTAAAGTTTACTTTTTTTCTTAATAATTCATTTTTTAGTTCAATTTTCCTTGTTTTAGTTGTAGTTTTATCAGCTCATAGTTTTTCCCTTTGGCTTAGTTTTGTCTTGTTGGTTCACTATATCTGAATTGTCAACTTTTGATTGATGTGTCAACGATGGTACTGTTTCTTATGCAAGTATTTTATTCTATTTCATACAGCTATGAGGAGAAGGCCATGATTAACTTTATGAATGAGTTGTGTATGCTCTCCTCTATTCTATGCAACACAGCATTATATGAGTGTATTCACGATGAGGAGTGAAAACAATATGTAAATCAAATGCATATATGTTTAAGGAGCAGTAAAATCATAAACTTACTCCCTTCGATAATGTAGGATTAAGTATTACAATGGCTGCCTTTTCCACACGGTTCAGAAGGATTTCACTGCACAGACCGGAGATCCCACCGGAACAGGATCTGGGGGTGATTCAGTTTACAAGTAAGTCGGTAGTTAGAGATGTGCTAAATTCATCCTTTCTTTTTCAAGTGGATTTTTCTTTCCTCTGATATGGTGAACCCAAACACCCTGGCCTTTTCCAGTTTCACAAACTTGTGACTCGAGCAAAGGAGTCTTAGATTGTCTTTTGCTATAAGATGCAGTGGGGTTATGAAATTTCACATTAGCCTGATCACATCACTTAATGTGTTTTCAGAATTTTATATGGTGACCAGGCTCGGTTCTTTGGAGATGAGATTCATTTGGATTTGAAGCATTCAAAAATGGGAACTGTAGCCATGGCTAGTGCTGGGGAGAACCTAAATGCTTCTCAGGTTTTGTAATTTTCCCTCACATTATCTTTCCATACAATCCTTTATAATGAAGTTCTTGTAGCTTTTGTCGTTACGTGGTCACTTTCGATTTTATAGCTTGTAATACAACATCATATAGTTATGAGATTCTTCTTTTTTGGATTTTCAGTTCTACATCACACTACGCGATGATCTGGACTACCTTGATGGGAAGCACACCGTGAGTATATCTATCCTAAACTTTATTTGTCCATTCATCCTCTTTATTCTATTAAGGCCTCAAAGTTTGATTTACTTCGTCAATGCATGCACTATAAATTTATCTGTTAGCTGCATTAACACTTAGCCATGTTTTGGCACTATGAGCATTTCCTTATTTGTTTACCTCAGTTACACTGTGATATGAAAATTTCTTAGCTAATATGGTGTTTTCACAAATCACATGCATTAAGGTCATTGTTCCTATCAACTTTGTTTTCTACCTCCATCCACGTAAGTAGGAGGTATTATGCCAGCAAGCACAAAAATATATACACTCTCCATTGGAAAATTTTAGCGATCCAGTTTAGTACTGAAATTGTTTTTAGGTAATATGAAAGTTATAGCCAAGTAAATAAGGATTCATTTTATGAGGGGTTCTGTTTTCTGATGCTGTTCAAATTCTATCTGGAGGATCCTATTCTGCAACATTCTTGTGAAACTCAGTAGTAGTGATATCAAGAAAAAGCTACTTGGCAAGATAATTTCTGATACTTGCTGACCTACATTTTGTGATATTGATTATTTTTTTTCCTGGAGTGTTTCAAGGAGAGGACAAATAATCATATCCTGGTTTCAAACTATTCCTCTTTGTTCCTACCAAGGTCACATAAAATCTTCTCCTATCTACTTGTGGATTTTCATTATGTTGGTTTAAATTTTTATGTGAAGCATTTTCCAAAAAAAGTTGTAATTTTCTGTAGATATTCTGAAAATAAATACACTCAAGATAGGGACATTAGTACTATCTATTTTTGTGCTTGTATACAACTTATAGCTAGTAGAGTGTATTGATAACCTTTCTTTTGATATATTCTTTATGATCTGAAGATGATGCATAATATCTGAGTGCTAGGATATATTTTGTATAGTGGCATCACAGGTAAAAAGTCAAGGGAACATCTTTATATGTTATTTTTCTTGATTGTCTTGGTTTTCCTAGCTAGTTTTGGTTAATTTCTGATTTATATTCTATATCATTCATGTTATTTCCTTGTTATTTATTATGACTTCTTTGTCAATAATCCGAGGCTCTAAGAGGTATGAAGCCTCTGATTATATGATTCCGGTGTATTCTCTTAAAGTTGTTATGGTCTCCAAATCCTTGACATTTTGATCAATGGATTTTGTTCTGTCAGGTTTTTGGAGAGATTGCAGAGGGTCAAGAGACATTGAATAGGATAAATGAAGCTTATGTGGATGAAAAGGGCAGGCCGTTTAAAAATATTCGGTTCGTTATTGATGTATTTTATGCGCTCTTTTTCACAATTTAGTAGATTTCTTCTAATCAATAATTTCCACACTTCAGAATCAAGCACACTTACATATTGGATGATCCTTTTGACGATCCTCCCCAACTAAGCGACTTTGTTCCAGATGCTTCACCAGAAGGAAAGCCAAAAGATGAGGTAAAGAATGTAGAAATTACCGTTTTACTTTTTCACCTCTCTGCGTTCTATACATCTCAAGTTTAGAGCCATAGAATTTGAAGTGCTTTTAGTTCATTCTTCTTTGTGTAAAATTTAAGATTATCCTTTCTCAACTTTAAAGATATGCAATGGTATTCCATGAAGTTCATTTCTTTCATTCTGCAGAACTTAATTGGTACATGGACAAGCATTTAAGATTTGGACTCTAGGTTATCCGTCTCTAGACTCTGCAAAGCTTTTGTTCTGTGTTTCCTTTCTTCTTTTTTCTTTTTTAATCTGTGAACCAGTTCTTAGCTTAATATAACACTTTAAGATGTCCATTTAAAGTTGTCATCAAGATAATTAGGGTATCTTGTGTAGGGATATCAATAAAAATCTAGTAAAGTAGAATAAACTAGTACTCGCATCTTTCCACTGTTTAGTTCTGGACAAAGAATTTTGTCTACAGCTAGCTTGTTTCTTCTTGGTGAATTTTAACCATGTAAATGTCAGAAAATAGAGCATGAGAGTGACATTACTTGTTTTTAGATTGATCTTTTAGCTAGTGGATTAGATAGAGATTATTAGGCTTCACACTATCTGACTAAAAGTTTTCTTCTTCATAATATAGTCAAGGGTTTTGTATTTGGGATTTAATCTGAAAAGAATAATAGAGTTCCGTGTCAGATGGTAAATTTATATAATGTGTAATTATGAAAAAACTCGGAGATTTGTCTTCCTGTGTGTATTGCATAGAGCAGTCTTTGTTTCTTCCATATGGTGTTAAACACTAGGGCTGTTTTGTGACATCTTTCCTGATCTTCGATGAGACTACATGACTTGCTCACATGATGTGATCTTGGGGTGGGACCTAAGGCTCTTCTCTATACCCATATTCCTTTGCAATGGAAGTGAATGTGATTTGCATAAAAGAGGATAAATATCCCCAGCATATTCACTGTCCACTTCAAGCATTACCTTTTTATCCTATTCTTGCCTTACATATTTGCATAAAAGAGGATAAATATCCCCAGCATATTCACTGTCCACATTCAAGCATTACCTTTTTATCCTATTGTTGCCTTACATCTTGTTATCTACTTAGGTTGAAGATGATGTACGACTAGAAGATGACTGGGTGCCAATGGATGAGCAACTAGGTATGCAAGAACTTGAGGAGGTTCTGCGTGCAAAAGAAGCACATTCACGAGCAGTAGTACTTGAAAGTGTAAGAACTTTTATTAACTTCTTGATCATTCAAAAATTGCCAACCAACCAAATTGTAATTTTACTAACTTGTTCAGGTAGGGGACATTCCTGATGCTGAGATAAAGCCGCCTGACAATGTGCTTTTTGTATGTAAATTGAATCCAGTTACTGAAGTGAGTTTCTTCTTCATTCTTGTGCTTATGGTTATGTTTTTAGGACTATTGTCTAAGCTGTATGTCTTGGTTTTCCAATTATACAACAAGTATGCCATTTTTCTTTCTGGTACTATCAGACAATAATTTTTCCATGCAGGATGAAGACCTGTACACAATCTTCTCACGTTTTGGTACTGTGACATCGTAAGTCATTGATTGCTTCATATTTTGAATACTTTTCTTGTTATTTATTCTTCTATGTTGCAATTTCTCTCATCTCTAATTTTGTTTTTTCCTCAGTGCTGAAATAATTAGGGACTTCAAGACTGGGGATAGCCTCTGCTATGCTTTCATTGGTAAGTTTAAGATTCCATTGAAACAATTGTGAGTCATAATGCTTAACAAAAATATATGCATCTGATTACTGCTTTTTCCGCAGACCCCAGTTACATTTTTCTCCATAATTTTTATTCTTAAGGATGTGATGTGAGTTGGCCCATGCTTGCTAATTAAGTTGCTCGGACTCTTCACTTTTGATGCTGCACCCGTGTCGACATGACATGGGTGTGGGTGTGGGATCTGTGTCCGATTTGGTCAACCAGTTTCGGGTACTTCGATCAAATCGATGTGGAAAGTCTAGACAATTTTAAAATGATTTCTGTAATCAATACAAAAACTAAGGTAAAATTGAAGAAAATGAAATACTTTTTATATAAAAATTTCTATGTCACTCCTTTTCCTTTAATCTCTTTCCTGGATTCTCCTCGAGTTCTCCACATAATATCTCATAGTTTAAGTTTTATCACTCTACTTTTAGATATTTTAATTATTTTTAGCCCATACCCATATATGGTTCCATATTCCCGAATCTTAAATATTAGATCACGAAGGATCCGAATTCTAGATCCGCACCCGTATCGGACTCCCGCACCCGAGTCTGAGCAACTTAGCTTGCTAACAAGACTAGGCGTTCTACAATAATATCTGTACCTTTGGTGCTCATTGAGGGTGTCAAAAACCTCTTAAGAGAGCAACTGATGTTGACCAGCTAATCACCTGAGGAAGACCTCATTCTAATTTTGCACTATATGAGACAACAATCTCGAAATTATCTGAACGAAGGAGGACATGTTATGTTTGCTCGATATCAGTACCTATATGTACTTTTGAAAACAATACCAATATGTGTAGTACTTTATCAACATTTTCCAATGCAAAGTTCTCAATAGTTATCTGATCGGTATGATACTACAAATCTTTATTGATTTGCCTCATCTAGCTGTACACTACTCGTAGCTGAATATAACACCTTGATCTCTAATTGATTTTCTTGGAGCCTGCTATTGTTTTTAGAAGTAACGATCTATTGTTAATGAGCAACACCTTGATCATCATCATCTAAGGTGGTGAATGACATCACCTTAAGCTCTAACCACAAGGGTGTATCTCCTATTCAAATATTTGCCTGCTTCACCACTGATCATATTATACCATGCGTTACCTTCCCAGTGATACTCTTCTGTTTCCATCCATACTAGGAATAACCATCTTAACCTTGGGCTTGTTTTGATCAAAGGAATATGAAAGAAATCAAAACAATAGAATGTTGGAGTATCACTCTTGTGCATGAGGTTTGAGGAGAGACTAGAAGAGAAGGCAAGAGAGAGGACCGAACTTAGCACTCAAAAGCTCAAATCCTATCTAGAAATCATGCTGAAGCTTCTTTAATAGAACTTTGAATTTGAACCTCAGTCACTATGAAGAATAGAATCATAGGTGGTAAAATGATTGCTTATCAATATTCATTCTGTTCACATATTCTTTACAAAGTCAATGCAATAAAATAATAATTTCAAATTTCCTTGTATCTGCTTTTTTCCAAAGCAGACCTTGTTTGAATAACTTACCCGAAACCCTTGTGATTATAGTCTGCACATGGATGGCTTTTGGTTAACCTTAGTCCAAGTTCAAAAACCTTTGTGTTTAGACCAGGCCTTCTGCTCCATATCAAGTCCCTTCGTGTGAATTAGGGACAGCTTGCACATGTTTCCCCCTTTATGACTTGATCCCCCTTTTTTGTATATGTAAAATACTAGGGAGGCAAAAAAAGACCTATTTCCTCTTTTTAATACCCCCTCCGTCCCTTTTTATGTGGCACCCTTTGACTTTGAACTGTATTTAAGGAAAAAGGGAAGACTTTTGAAACTTGTATTGTAAAATCATTTTGAGATATTTGTGTGGCTGAAAATCTTTTCATTAAGGGTAAAAAGGAAATTTTAAGGTTAAATTATTTCCAATTAAGAGTAAGGTGACATTCTTTTTGGGACGGACCAAAAAGGAACGGGTGCCACATAAAATGGGATAGAGGGAGTAATATTTTTAAGGGATTGAAAAGCTTTTAGATGTAGTTTCTTTAATATCTTCACGTTTGGTTTCCTCTTCTCTGTCTGGTTACTAACTGAACTCGGAAAAAAAGTTCTTAACTATGTTGTTTATCGTTGTCTCTTTGTTTAGCCCCAATTAATCACAGTGCAAGTAATCACTTTCTTTTATATGTTTTTTTTTTATGTACTGATTTATAACTTCTTACTTTGCCAGAGTTCGAGGACAAAGAGGCCTGTGAACAAGCATATTTTAAGGTAATAAAGAAGAAGAACCTCCGTCTTGATTGGAATATATAAATGTATTTTGTTAATTGTGTCTATTTATCAAAGGGCTTAAGAAGCGCACATTTATGAACTCCAAATTGAATGTAAAACTTAAATGCTGGTGTTAGAATGTATGTAATTTAATGGATACTTATCCTTTATTATGTCTGTGTTATCTTGATGTTAAGTGTGAGGAACGTCAATACTGATAATGCAGCACCCGTACTAGTTTTTTTTACAGCATATAATCCCATAAGCAGGCTCTAGTACTAGTTTTTAAAAAAAAATTCAAATAAACAAATAATGTGTGTGAGATACCACTGTTGTATGCAATGGGAAAGCTTATTTTTAAAGATCCTTATTGGTGGGTGTTAAGGCAGATGCTTTATAGATGTAGTGCTTGATATGCATGTGCTTGGTTGTTTTTTTTTTCCATGACCCACCTGCTTAATTTATGAGGGGATTTGTCTTTCCCTCCCTCCTTTTGTTAGAAAAAACATTTTTTTTCCACTCAGATGGAATGTCTCATTGAGCATTTATTTCTCCCAGGTCAGGTTCAAAATGTTTATCGTAAGCACATTTTTAGTTGAGGAACATAGGGTAACAACATCCCACTTTTTGGTTGCCAATGGTTACAAGAGATGTGATCTGAAGTGGGATCTTTGCAACATTTGGTGTGATGAAATATGTGGTAGAACTTTCCTTCTATGGAAGTAGACATTATATTTGAAGTTACCAAAAAGGGAAGTGGCCAACCAATATTAATGGCAGGAGCTCTGGCAAATGCTTGCATTTCTGTCTAGCTTGTTTTGTTCTTTCATTTTTATTAACTTGTTATGTGGACATTGAAGTTGTGTGTTTGTTTATACTTATTAGTACTTAGTAACATGTATGGTGCTATTATTGATAGATGGACAATGCTTTAATTGATGATCGAAGGATACATGTTGATTTCAGCCAGAGTGTTGCAAAGTTGTGGTCCCAATATCGACGCAAAGACCAAACAGGCAAAGGTAAGCTATGTAAATCTTGCAGTGTATTTGTCTATCAATTTTGAATGGGATCTATTTGTATTAGAAACTGAATGCTATTGCAAGATTATGTCATCTGATTGTATGACGGTTTGTGTTTGGTATCAAATACTTTTTCATCTGTTCAGATGTTATTATGATTTTTGAGTCCATGCAAGTGCGTATTGGATTTTGATCGTTTTAGGATCACACTTCATTTTATATCTACTGTTGATACTTCTATTCAGTGTCATTATAGTGCCATTTGATCCCCCAAAACTAATTACTTTTCAGTTTAATTTATCTGCTATTATGGTATTATTGTTTCAGTTGGTGTAACCAATTGACAAATTATGTTCCTTAAATGTAACTTAACAAGTATGGCCTGTTGGAACTTATCCCTCGAGGTTGCTAAATTGGGTGATAGATTGGTTTCTTCTTTTGATGGGTAAAAGTAAGTCTTTAATGGATCTCAGTACCAAGATTGTACCGGGCAAGTACAAAAACATGCTGGGTAGAAATCCTTGTATGGCTGTGAGGATTCCGAATTGCCAGCATTACATCAACATCAAAAGCAAAGTCAGCATTACCATGAAACTCAAACTCCAAATATATGCGCTTTTAACGAAGGAATATTTTCTTCCTTCCCTTCAAACTTCAAAGCATCTTTGATTTCTCTCTTCTGAAGAGGCAGTCCTTATTATGCACAATGGAATTGTCTTCCAGATCTCCCAGACCTTCTCCTTTTTCAAACTCTGTTTTTGCCAACCACAGATGGCTTGCTTCACATTGGCTGGCATAACATACTGAATTCCATAAGACTATGGAACATCTGAACATTCATCAAATATGCCCACTCAAAATAGCAGTGTAGTAACAAGTGATCGACTGTCTCACCATCTTTTTGCAATTTTAGCACCAGCTACAAAAGTTAAACCTTTTCTTTGTAATTTTTCCTGCGCCAAACAAGCTTCATGTGCTGCGACCCATATAAAAGCTACTGTACTAGGAGCTTTGTATTTCCAAATCATTTGGCTATGGTAGCACCATCCCGAGCTGCATTCCTCATCAGTGTCTGATAACAAGATTTTCACATAGAAGTTCTTGATTAAAGAAAAAGATCACATAGAAGTTCCCATCTCTGTTGCCTTTCCATTATAATCCTGTAAGCCAGCCAGCAAAATGTTTTCCATAGTGTCAATTAAAATATTCCTATGTGAACTTTCTATAACGACTTTATCTTTTTAAAGTAGTTCCCAGACTCTCTTATGTGTATCTGCACATTTAGAACGTATGGTAGCAAGCAACATTTTTGCAGCCCCTGCCAATTAGAGCTGATCAATGGCATTTATTTATTTCAGGAAGAGGTTGCTTCAAATGTGGTTCTCTAGATCACATGGCTAAAGGCTGCACGGGTGATGCCACCAAGCAGCAGTCAAACTACGTACTTAGAGAAGAAGACAGCAAGCAGCGTGGAGGAGAGGGTAACTCAAGGTTAGTAGGAACAAATGGGCAAATGGCCTATGCCTCATTCCTCTTGTTTTTCTCTCTAAAAACACCATTGTTGACTCTTCTGAACATTTAACTGAAGGTATGAAATGATATTTGATGAAGATGCTGTTGGAAGTCCAAAAAGAAATAAGAGGGGAAGAGATTTTGAAGGTGGAAAACATTCCGAGAATCAGAATCCTAAACGTAGAGAAATGGAAGATGATAGAGCCAGGAAGGATAGAAAAAGAGATGGATATGAACGTCATAGGCAGGAGGAGAGAAGTAAAGATTACAGAACTGACGAGAGGCACTGTGGAAGTGGGACAAGAGTGAGTGGAGAGAAGGAGAGAGATTATGGGGGTCGAAACGATCTGGATCATGGAAGCACTAATTATGATAACCGCAAGGCTGGGGGAGAGAGACCAGATCATGATAAGCGACATGCGGAAAATGTGAGGCATGGAGACAAGGGTTACCGGAGAGAGAGTGAAAAGAGGGATCGGAAAGATGAGTTGAAATACGATGGTGGTCATGCAGATGAAATTAGGTACAGAGACAATTCACGGCATAGAGGAAGAGGGGAAGAGCAAGATAGAGGAAAGCGAAGGGCAGAGGGTGATGATGCCCGAGCTCGTGATCGTGACCGTGACCGTGACCATGACCGTCATCGTGATCGAGGTCGTGACCATGATCGTGGCAGAAGGCACTAAGTTGGTGAAAATCATTCACTTGAGCCTGGAGAAATTAGCTAGATAATGATATTTCGATGTATGACAGTATGATGTCTGTGTGCTCCACTCTCTTTTTTGGTGTGTGTAACTTCTATGAATTCGTCACTGGTTTACTTTTAAGGGTCACAAAAAGAGCTTAGTGCACATGTTCCCAAATGAAAAATGCATACACGGATGAACTGAAACTGAAGATCATTTGAAAAATAGTGTGTTAATATTACGCAGACTAGATGCGCACAGTTTCAGCTGTTTAAATTACAATGAACCAAATATTTGTTCTAATTTTGTTTTTGACTTCCTCAAGTTTGTGTAATTTTCTAAATATATGAGAGTGAGCTGAATTCAAAACGTAGTCAGAGCAAGTGATTGAGCTCAATTTTTATACAACTCTTACCAAGATGTATGTGTATATATAAAGGCTATTTTCCCCCTCCAACGGACTCTTATTTACTTATGTCATTTTTATTAAAATATACAACAACAACATTCCCAGTGAAATCCCATAAGTGGGGTCTGGGGAGGGTAGGATGTACGCAGACCTAAAATATACAACAATAACATACCCAGTGAAATCCCATAAGTGGGGTCTGGGGAGGGTAGGATGTACGCAGACCTTACCACTACCTAAGTAGAGAGCTGTTTCCTGAGAACCCTCATCTCAAAACCCATCCGCAGAACGACTTTATTAAAATATAGGAACTCAAATTAATTTAACTCTATCTTCAATATTAATTCTAATTTTTCTTTGCTTAAATAAAAAAAAGTCGCTCATTTAAATGATGCAATGGCAGGGAGTTGTTTTGTTTCAATTTTCCAATTTTTGGGGCTCAAATTCAATTTTGGTGCAATTATTGGGGTAAATTTCTAATTTTACGTGTACCGTCGTCGCTGAGTTCAAACCAGCGATAGATAGCCGCAGCACTGTCTGTGTTTTCTCTCCACTTAAAATTATTACCACTCAATAAGCACTTCAACTTGGTAGTGGTAAAATGGCGAGAATGGCTTGCTCTCATCTTCTTCCTTCCATGGCAATTCCGCTCAAGTCTTCTGTCTTAAATGGCTCTTCTCACCAGTGGTTAAGACTCTCAGAATCTACGCGTCCTGTGGTACTCATCAAAAGGCGCTTCTCCGTCGCTAAGATAAGCATGAGTTTACGTGCCGGAATCGTTGGCCTTCCTAATGTCGGGAAGTCTACGCTGTTCAACGCCGTTGTAAGTCTATTTTCATTCTTATCTTTCCTTCTGCAACGATGGACTTGAATTCGTACTACATGTTTGTAGAAATGCCTGTGGTCATGCAATTAAATCTCAGAAACTGGACTTAGAAGCTTAGTAATTCAATTACGAGTGCGAGTGTGTGATGAGTTAGATGTCTACTGGAGCGTAAGCAGTGGTGGATCCAGTGGGATTCGAACCCGGGTCTGGCAACTCATCCTTAACCTTAAGAAGGCATGGAGAGCTACTGCACCCACTGAACTTCTTGTTCAGTGGGTGCTTAACCTTATACTTATACTATTTTGTCATATTTTCTATACGGTTACACAGATTTTTTCGGAGTCAGTGGGTGCTCGAGCACTCGGAACCCAACACGTGGGTCGGCCCCTGAGCGTAAGTATAGTTACTGGTGTTCCTATCAAAAGGAATTGAAGGTAGATGCTGTTGAACAACTATCCAATTTTCTAGATGCTCCTCGAGAGCGGAATTGTTGTTCATCTTTTGATAAATGCATACTGCGTATCTGTATGAAGGATGTTATTCAGTAGTTAGAGGGACTGTAACTGAGGTTTTGAGTTGATGAATGTGTTATTGGTTCTACTTGCTGGGAAAAAATATCATATTACTGAAGAATTTGTGCGGTTACTTGCGTTCTGTGGATCAAGCGGGTGGGAAGCTAGCTTTGCTTGACAATTACCTTTATATTTAAGGGGAGTCGAATATCATTGTTCGAGGAGATGGGTGTCAGTTCAAGTGTTAAACCAGCAAAATGGTAGTTGTTATTCTGCTTTTCTTTATTTATGGTTGTCAATGTAGATCACATTGTATCTTAACTTCTAGCATTAACTGACAAAATGGGTTATGTGTTATACTGTTATTAAGTTTTTGTTTGCTAGCAGGTGTGAACTGCATATGTACTATTCGTCTGTACTATGGTCCATTCTCTGTGTTTTCCATTCTGAAAAGCTAAACAATGGTAACATATGCTGGAAACTTTTACATTGTACTGATGTAGTTTGCTGTCAAATAACACCTTTGAATATCTGCTGTTGGTCTCTCACCTAATAGCCAAAACCTATGTTGTGCAGGTTGAGAATGGAAAGGCTCAGGCTGCCAATTTTCCTTTTTGCACAATAGAGCCAAATGTCGGGATAGTTGCTGTCCCTGATACACGTCTCCATGTTCTTTCTGATCTAAGCAAATCCAAACGAGCAGTCCCGGCGTCTATAGAGTTTGTTGATATTGCTGGGCTTGTAAAGGGAGCCAGTCAAGGGGAGGTTTATTCTCAATACCTGAAGTCTCTTAACATCAATTATTATTAGTCATGTTTTTACTTGTTGTATCATTGCTTCAGTGGCATTATGAATTGAAGATACAACAATAGTTTTATAAAAGATCTCTATGACAGGGCCTGGGGAATAAGTTCTTGTCGCATATTCGTGAAGTGGACTCCATACTTCAGGTTTATATGCTTTCTAGTTCCTTTATCACCATTATCTATAATCTTGTGCCATGTTGAAATATAAGTTGCTCGGACTCTTCAAAAATGTTGACGTGTGCATGTTGGATCTTCCAAAAGTAGTGCATTTTTGAGGGATTTGAGACGGGTATGACAACAATTTTGGAGAGACTAAGCAACTTAGATTGAAATCCATGTTAGTGCCCACTTCCACGGAATTAGTGATGAATCTATTTCATTGACCTTATCGAAGAGTGTGACTTGATCCTGGTATATTGATGAGATTAAAATATTACATAAAATATAGATCTTGACGTGTCCTCTTTTGGTAAAAAATGAAGAAATTGTCATCAGGAAGCTTCTTTTGAAGGATCATTAGATTGCCATGGTCAACTTGAGATCTAAGTCAGGAAAGAAATTCTTCTGAATTTATTCGGTTACCGTCTGCATATTTAAACTGTCTTACTTTCTTTTCCAGATTTAGTACTTCAATTACATTTCAAATATGCAAATAATCATAAATAAATTATTCCAAGGCCTTCCTTTTTCCTTTGAGTTCCAAGGCTTTATTTTGCTCTTATATTTCACTCCTAGCTTATGAGCATGTAAAGAGAAGGAAGAGTGCTCCATCAGTACGCTTTGAGATCCTTACTGATTTTAAAACAGTTCTGTCATACATTTTCTGTTTGTTGCTTGCTGAAATTGCTTGTGTACTGTTCTAGGTAGTACGCTGTTTTGAGGACAATGACATTGTTCATGTGAATGGGAAAGTTGAGCCAAAAGCTGATATTGATGTAATCAACTTGGAATTAATATTCTCAGACTTGGATCAGGTACTTGTTCCAGTTCTGCTTACATTTACAGGATGCTAACATGTGATCCTTAAAGAAACTGTGTGAAGATCTCCCAAATAATTAAGGAAAAAAGCAGTTGTCATTGGGATCCATTTAAACTTTTCTTCTTATTTTTCACTACAGCTCAGGTAGAACTTCATTCCTCTCTGAAATCAATTCCAGTTGTTTATTCGTCACTGGAATTTATGATTTGCAAAGGTAGACAAAAGACACCCAGCCTTAAGGGAATGATTTGGAGTTGATAAACCTTTAAAACATCTGCTGTTCTTTTGGTTGAGGGTGATTTTCAATTAAGCTCTACACAAAAACTTTGGTTTATCACTTGATCTATTAGCTTGCTTATCACTGAGGTGTAGTAGTTGTTGTGCTTGATCTGCAATAAAAAATCCGAGGTATTCTTGAAAAGGCTACCACATGTTAAAAATAAAATTTCTCCGACACCCTTTTAATATGACCTGAAAATAAAACTTTTGGTCATGCTTTTTGACCATCTTGCTTCACCTAATACAAATTTGCCGAGTATAGAATGATAAATGATCATGGGAATGACTGGACCTGTTCTCCTCATCTTTGGTTGCTTATAGAGAGGCAATCAGCTATCCAAGCCTCCTTATTCATCTAACATGAACTGGGAGTACAGCTCATGGAGAGGCTTGCAGAAGAATTCAAGATGATAATTTGGAGGAAAAAGAAGACTAAGCATAAATAGTACTTAACTTTTATTAAAAATGAACAAATAAAGATTCAATCGCATGTGATAATGATAGTATTGCGCGAGAAGTGTATATGAATAATAGCTTTTTGTGTACCGATGAAGCATGCATTCCAAGCTCCTGATGGTGTCAGACAAAATGCACACAAGACCAGGGGTGTGGATGATATATTCTTTCTTTTCTTCAACTGTAATTTTATATTCCTGTTCTCCTTGTAAAGTTTTTGGGTATGTGAGCCAACTAATGTCACTAAGTTACAAGAATGCAGATTGAGAAAAGAATGGAGAAACTCAAAAAAGGAAGATCTAAAGATTCACAAGCTAAAGTAAAGGTAAACTTCTTTAGTTTCCAGAAGATTAAGGAGTAGTTCATCCTTGCAAGTTTTAAAAATGTTAATTGTTGTATGGTTGGCATCCTAGTATTATGTTACAAATGTTGTCTTTGGGATATTTATTTTCGATATAATCGTTTCAGGAGGAAGCAGAAAAGTCTGCTTTGGAGAAAATACAAAAAGCACTATTGGATGGAAAACCAGCACGGTCAGTATCCTTGTCGGAATTTGAAAAGGAGGCAATAAAGCAGCTTTGTCTTCTAACGATGAAGCCTGTCATATTTGTGGCAAATGTAGCAGAATCAGAGGTAGCTGAGCCTGAAAATAATCCTCATGTCAAGGAAGTAATAAAAAAAGCTTCTGAGTTAAATTCTGGTGTGGTGACTATTTCAGCACAGGTTTGTGACGTTTTAATTAGACCTTTCCCTTTTGTATTTGAAATTTTGAATGGATCAAAATTCACAGCTTATTTCATTCCAGGGGGAGATCTTATCCTATTTACTCTATTGGAAATTACTTTAATTGTCATATCTAGTTCTGGTCCTCAATACGAGTCTAGAAACTTCTATGATAAATTAATACTAGAAGGAAATTTGGGATATGTGACATTACCCATCTATGAGAGAAGGGTGAGAAGCAGGAACTGACCTCAATGGAAATCGGGACCTGTCAAGATATCTTAACCATTTTAGAGGGTGTGTATGTTTGTGCGCAATTATTCACCAACTTGTTTTATTTGTCATACATATCCTTGATTCTTTTCCATCTTTAAGGAGTTAGAGTTATCATGTGCTTAAGTGAATCTAGCTTTATACACGATAAAAAGTGTCAGTGGCATCAGAGGGTTACTTGCAGTTGTTACATACTTCTGGTGATCCTATTGCAGGTTGAATCTGAGCTATCTGAACTTCCTTTAGAAGAAAGAATGGAATATTTGAAATCTCTTGGTGTCAATGAAAGTGGCCTTGGAAATCTTATCAGAGAAACTTATGGTCTCCTTGGGTTGCGTACGTACTTCACTTCTGGCGAGAAGGTGAAACAAATAAAAAAGCTTTACTGATTTTTGATTGTCGGCATAGTGTTTGCCTTTTTGGTACTATAGTGCATGAGTATTGAGTTTATCATTGGTCAACTTGCAGGAAACCAAAGCATGGACCATCCTCGCAGGTTTGCACTATATTTTCTCTATTTTGTTCTTTTCTTAAAAGTGAAAAACAAGCAAAGATGTTTTGAAGGAAAACAGAGCAACATTCCGAAGATAAAGATAAACTGCCTAGGGCTTTACTATTTTTGGTGTAAGCAAGTAGTGGTAGGAGATACTGAAGATGTGTTTAATGTTATTGATTGGCTGTAACTAGAAGTTCCTAGGAATGATGTAAGTAAAACTTTTTGTAGGGGGACTGCACTTTTATGTAGTATACCTGTGGATATATAGAAGTAGATGTTACCTTCCTCCCAAAAAAAAAAAAAAAAAGAAGCAGTTCTGGTCCCTCTCTTGTATTATTTCCAATTTTGGCAACTTTTTATCTGGCGAAGCACAAAAAACCTTCACTTTTCCTGTTTCTGCTCTTTTGATCCTATGGTTAATGGCACTTCTACAAGTTAATAGAATCTCCTTGTTTCCTTGTCTTTAGTGGCTTCACTTAAATGGTGTTTTCCCCTTCAGTGTCTTTTCCTCTGATTAAAATGCTCTGTTTAATCATTTAAAAGGGGGAAAAGGCGAAAGCAAAAAAATCATGTGCTTCATGCTTGTCATTTTCTATTCCTCCTCTCACATCACCTCTGCAAGGCTCGTTCATTCTCCCCCATCCAACCAGCAACCATATGCTGCACTTTTCCCCCTTCCGAGCTCCTCCTCATGGAAGTTCTCTTCTCCATAGTTGATTTTCTTTTTCTAATGCCAGACTCTTCCTTGTTATGGGTCAATTTTCTCGAGAAAAAATTCTGGATGGTTGTTTAGGTCAATTTTCAAGAATAAATAAGAAGTTTTATGTGCTTAAAAAACAGAGGGACTAAATTTGGATTTTGCAACCGAGGGACAAACTGTTCTCTAAAATTTTCCTTTACAGGGAACTGATAACTGAGTCAATTGAGCTTAGAGAAAAGAATAAACATGCCCTTGTATTTTGCTTAAATTGGGTACAAATTTGAATAATTGATTGGCTCTTGACAAACCACGTGGCATGTAGCCCTTCACATCCTTTATCCTGTTCATGTTTGTCTAACCATTATGATTATATAGGAATGACTGCTCCCCAAGCAGCTGGGGTTATTCACTCCGACTTCGAAAAGGGCTTCATCAGGGCAGAGACGGTGAGTATCATGTAAAAATAGGATAAGTCATAAGAAACAGTAAACTATGCTTTGGTTACTGCCAAGACTTTCATCATGTATGTTGATTTTGTTTTAGAGGACAACCATATAATATTTTGATAAAATTTGGTAGGCATGCAAATATATCCTAAACATTGTGAAGGTAATGGTTCAGAGGTTAAAGCTTCACATTGGTTAGGTCATAGATGATGAAGATATGCTGGCAATGGTGAAACTTTGTACTTTTGTGAATACAAAATAAATGTGATTGATTGAACTGTTATGTTATGTCATATGCGAGTGTCAGTGACTGCTGGCTATGAAGAATTGAGTCTTATCAGCTGAAAATATAAGACTTCGCTAACATGGTTATAACTTGTAATCATTAGTTTGCATTTACCCAGTTTGCCTGACATAGAAGTTCTGTTTAAATGTTATTTTGGTGCTGCTAGGGTTGGTTTGTGCATAAAATACCTAAACAGATGGTATAAGATGGAAACACGACTCTGATGGCAAGTTCTCTGTGGGTAGACTGTACAAGAGAGAGATTATGTCTCACTCAGGGGGAAGTCTAGGTCCATGGAAACAAATATGGAAAGTGCAACACCCCAACCAAGATAAATGCTTCACCTGGTTGGTCTCCAGAAGGGCATGTCTTACTCTGGAAAAATTGAAAGATTCACGAAAGAGGTTTCCAGATGATTTTTGTCATGAGGAGGAGAAAGCTAACAGCTACTTATTTTTACACTGTAGGATTACTGTTCAGGGTGTGGCACATGGTTCTCAATATTTCTCCTGAACTCTGGTGATGCTAGACCTCAGGCGTCATGAGAATATTAGTAGCACTATTCAGAAGGTTAAAGAAAATTGCATTAATGTGTTGTATTTTTGGTGTAAAGAAGATGGTGTGTAGAACAGTTGGTAGATTTCCTAGGATATATGTAATTATGAAAATAGCGTGCAACTTTTTGGAGGTAGCCAGCATACTTATTATGCTGAAGATTACAGCTTTACCTTTATAAAAAAAGATAACACCTAAAATATTTTCAAATAGCAGCTGTTAATAGGGTGGATCTTAGCTCAACCAGCAACAAAGACGAGTGAATCCAGAATAAGTAGGTCACTTATATGAATCCTCAGCATCCAGTTAGCTCCGTTCAGACAAATAGTAGTGGATATATGAATCCTTAATAGCGCGGATCTTAGCTAAATTGATTTAGGATCGGTTTGTTTGGTTGTGAATTTGAAGGTCAGATCCATTACGTTGCCATTTTTTATGCTTAATCACGTGGTTATCTTTAATTTTTCATTTCAACTTGCCCAAAAACTCATGCTGAATGTGGAACTTTTAGAACTGGTTTTCACTGCTTGTTGAGTTGTTTTGCTCATGAAGAAAGCTTAACTTGCCACAGACTAGATGTTAGAACCATTTCAGCTTATTGACCATCCCCTTCCAACCTCATACGCACACCCAAGCTCAGATGAGCTTGTTGTGAACAGTCTCAACCATGGCTAACATAGAACTATAGTAGTTATCCTTCGTTATCTTTAGGAGAGATGAGCCTTAGAAATAAATTAATGATTCGTTATCTAGGTGTATTTTCATGGTCTTGGTATGTTATTAGCCAAGTGTTTTTTCACTCATGTTTTTGAACAATCTTTTCCTTTGTGGTCAACTTTACTTCTTTGCAGGTTGCTTATGATGACTTTGTCACTGCTGGTTCATTTGCAGCTTCAAGGGAGAAAGGACTTGTAAGTTGGCACTTTCTGATCATTCATGGTTCCTCTTGATACTGTTACTTCTGTTGATTTTTGACCGTAGATGTCGAGAAGTATATATAATGTCTCTGTAGTCTGTAGTATTTTATTGAGACAGTAAAGCAGTTATATAACTCATTTTATAGTCTATGGTCTACCCTAAACAAGTGTATAATTGAACCTTAAAAACTTGCTGCCTTCAATTTTAGATATATCTGAAACTAATAGGATTCCTCCCTCATGTGCCAAGTACCTCAGGTATTCCTTGGTTACCTGAAATGTCTTGAGGAATCAGTTAAAAGTTAGGACTCGTGATTGTGGTGTAATTTCAAATATCGATAAATATTTTAAAGTAACGGTAAATAAGTTAAATATTTCCATTTTAGAAGTTAAAAAACTTTATTAAGAAAAATTCCCATAAAATAAATTTAGATATCTGTCTTTGGCTTGTACCCAGATGCAGTGGTAGCATCAAAATAGCTTCCTGACGCAAAAAGTTTTGGCGAACACAAGTAGAGAATCCATCGTTGTTTTTTGGTGTCATTTCTTGATTAGCGTTGATTGGAAAACATTTTGCTGGAGTTAACCTTTTCAAATTTTTTTTAGTGAGCCACTTCATTATTTTGTCATATACCTCATTATATTTTGTTTATGTAAATTGGATATTGATAGTTGTTACCTGACCTTCTTACATTGGCTCCAGCACTTAAAAACAAGATGTTTATTGCCTCCCCTACCCACAAATTGTAAAGAGGCTGCTAATCTTCATATAACTTTTACTAATATGTAGTTTTCTTTTACAAAGAGAATCAGTTATGTAACAGAATGCAAATAGTACTCCTTTGTTACTTGACCTGTGCAAACAAAAGACTAGATCAAGCTGGTTACAGGATTTATCTTTGTGTATGCAGTTAAGGTTAGAAGGGAAAGATTATGTTGTGCAAGAAGGGGATATAATGCTGTTTCGGTTCAATGTCTAATTGAAACACAGCTGGTGAAGGAGATGTCACAAATTTTTATGATGCCCACGGTGGTTCTGAACCATTTAGATTTCTCAGACAGCAGATTTTGCTATGAGAGTTTTTTGCCGTGAACCTATTACGAGCTAGTCAGGTTTGTGATTTAAAGGCACTGCAACTTGTGCTAATGAGATAGATTGTGGTTTTCACTCGGCCGCTACAAATCTCAATTTTGGCTCATGTAACATTCAATATCCATAGGTCTTTCAACTTGTGTATTATTGTTGTAATTCTTTCACTCCTTTACCACCCTCCCCCATACGCCTTAGATAGGCGCTGCATATGATTTGGAAATAAACACACAGAAGAAGATCCAAAAGAATTTTTTTTGACTGTTTGATGGTTATGAATTGTCTGATAGTTGGCGCATTCAATTCTATAGCTTTCAAGCTTAGCTACATGGTGGAGATTGTTGGAACTTCTTTTGGCTCATTGTCCTTTGTTTACTAAAGGTGAGAGTATAAATAAATGGATTTTGGATTCTTGACCAAACAGGCACAAATGTAGAAGATGTCCTTGCTTTTTCTTGCTGCTTTCACAGTTACTATATTGGTCTATTTTTAATTGGAATGCCTAGTTTTTGCTGTGGTCAATTATTAACACTATGCTTTCCTAACGGATAAACAAAAATTGCCAGTTGTAGTTTTGCTTGGAAGCTAAGATGAAAGGGGTCTTTGTTTCCCTTGCACCGACACTGCACGGGTAGGGCGTACCTATTCCTTTATGATCTGGTCACTATTTGTTAAATAATCAGATAGCAATGGAATTTTTTAGGTGGAATGTAAACTTCATCTGTAGTTTATTGCGTTTATTATGTATGAGACAAATAGTAGACGTGTTTGATTCCTCTTTAACTACAAACACAGCAAGATAATGATTGTATCTTATGAAATAATTCTGTCCTAATCAACAAGGATTTTATTTTTGTTGGGTAGGATTCTCGTTCAAGTGAACCAATTGCAGAAACTGCGTTTTGTTGGGCTGTCTATTATTTGTCCAAGTGGTTGCCTTATCAGCAAATGCTTTGGCATTTTGAAAAAGAGATCCAAAGAAAAGGACAAAAAGTCCAGACAATATCTAGTACCATTCCTTCTTTTCCTTGGCACGCACTTAAAAAATAAAACGACATGGATTTATGGAACCGACAAAGATATTGGAGAAATGTACGCATGAAAGCACTAACAATATTGAATAATCAGTCAAAGAGAAAGTAATACATGATTGTACAGTGACTTGAATGTACTTCTATTAATCCATGGGAACTTTAGTGTCTGTTTATTGTTAGAAAAAATCAGAATGTAATCTATTCCAAGACCTGTTGTTGCCCACTAAAACAATATATCATCTTCGTTGGTATACGAGCTCTATCACAGTTGACAATACAAAATGTTCAGAGTGAAAAAACTTATTGGGGAAGTGGGAATAGGTTCGTGAAAAAAGTACATTGATAGTCGATAAAAGCATGAATTCACGATTTGAACTTTATGAGTTGAATTTTAAGATATCGTGCTATTAATTGAGTTATAATCCTTTTTCTTACACATACTTAATGAATTTATAATATATATACAGGGTTAAAGTTATGGAGTTATGCTAAACTCGTTTCTTGAAAGCTCTAGAAGTCATATAGAATAAAAGAATTGATGGAGTGACGTGTCAGACATAGAAGGATTAAGTTTATTCTTGATTTACATTATTTTATGGTGTGCCTATGATTGCATACGTAGAGTAAAGACACAAGAGGACTAGGCAAGCCTAATATGCCTAGTTGGTTAAAGAGCCAACTTGTTACCTCTCAACTTAATTATAGTAGGCCATGCTTATCTTTCCTCCAAAGACACAATGAATAAAATGTTGATCATGAGTACACACAGAGAACAAACAGCACATGAACCTTATCTGAAACAAAGACTAAAAGATAGCTTGTCTTTGTCATTTGAAATAATTTAGGTCCCCAATTAGAACCATAAAACAATGACCTTTCAACCATATACACCTATCCATCTCAGCAATATTCATCTTCTGAGTATCATATTTAAGTCTTTTAATTAATGAAACCGATTAGAAGGAAGGGGAAACTA
This sequence comes from Solanum virginianum, assembly GCA_000787875.1. Taxonomy (NCBI): domain Eukaryota; kingdom Viridiplantae; phylum Streptophyta; class Magnoliopsida; order Solanales; family Solanaceae; genus Solanum; species Solanum virginianum. The sequence continues at coordinate 28,728 of DF360019.1, read as the reverse complement.
AGAAAAGATGAAGAGGATGAATTTGTTATTGAGGAAGTGTAAGACTTTGTCAAGGCAACTAGGAAGAAGCTCATCTTATAGTAGTCTAAGGTCCATGTCTACAAAAGAAGATTTTTGGAATGTGGAATCTCAAGAAGATTTTGAGACAATTCTTGTTGGCAACTCAAGAAGGAAATATGTGATAAAATCAAAATACTTGAGCCATCCACTATTGAATGCTCTAATACAGAAATCAAAGCAGAAGAATGGGGATAAAGATCACCTTTCTGTGAAATGTGAGGTTGTTCTTTTTGATCATCTTCTTTGGTTGCTTGAAAATGCTGATCCCAGCAATCTTAATTCTGATTCTTTGGAGGAATTGGCTGATCTATACGTTGTTTAAGTTGAATATTTTCGTTAATATTCTACCTTTTGTTTTTCATTTCTCTAGTAAAAAATATATTGTATTTTTTCATGTAATTAGTAGAAATAAATGTTAAGGAGTGACTTTCTCATAAAAAAATGAGAAGGATCTTAGTTTCCTATTATAATATGCATTTTCCCCTTGGCTTACAGCTTTCATCATTCTTTATTCAAGTTGTTGATATACAATGTAAGAATTACAAATCAATAAAGTTCATTATGTTTGGTACATTGTGATCGTGGTATTGGTTTAAGGAAATTCCACCACCAAGAGTAATGATGGGATGGATACAAAGAAGTTTCTGCTGTGAGAATGAATTAAGGAAAGGACATACACCGCTAAGGGTTGAGATTGGATTGATAGGATCCCTCCGCTCATAATCAAAAGTCTCGTATCGAATATAATGAATGAAAAAATCACAACTAACAAGTCTTATGAGATGTTAAAACGTAATAAACAAACCAATACAAATATTAAATATCAAATGAAAACACAAAAAGGAAAGGAGACACCGCAACAAAGCCTATCTTAATGCATTAAGGCAATAGTTAAATGTTTATAAGGATTTCTTTATATTGTGGTCTTAAACATCTATCTCAATCTTATACGAGTGATCTTAAAAGATAAAATATTTTTTAATTAATTATATAAATATGAGTATCATATAAGTTTTAGCTTTTCTTTTAATAAATAAATAAATAAGAAAATGATTAAAATCACAATTTTATTTATTAAAGTCACAATCTTATTTATAAAACTCAGAGCGCCTCTTCTTTCTTAATACCATCAAAGTATATATATACTTTTATGATATCATACACACGAAAATAATTAAAAACATGAGTTATAATTTTTCTGTTTAGGTACGAGTGTTAGTTTTTTCATTTTTTAAACTGTCCCTGAAAAATAATAAAAAAAGAGAAAGATGGTCTTATGAGGCCTGGAATTCAAATTTGGCCCATTAAAGGGTTAAGGTGGGGTGACCCGTCCAATTATTCAGTTGGCCCACACACGATATACACTCCTACCCTCTACGCCCTCTCGGGCGCCCCGCCCGACTTCTCCATGGACAACATAGTATTTGTCACACTCTTCGATAAGCGAAGAGAAAAATATAATACTCTTAACACTGGGGCCTCTCATGGCGTAGCGTGACTTTGACTATGTTTGCAGCTTTTTCTTTTCCTTTCCCAAATTCATATCAAGTTTAGGCTGCCTACGTGAGGTAAAAAGAAGCTCTTCTTTTTTCTTTGCTCTCCAAGAATCCATCACTGCTGCGATTGATCTTCTTTCTTTCACTTTCTCTGCTTCATGCAAAGCTATCTTCACACACCCATGTCTTTTTTTGGAATTTTCAGGGACCCCATTAATTTTGTTCCCTCAATTTGTCCTGTGCACAATCTTTATCAAAATAAGTGCTTTTTCTTCAATACTGCTGTATTTAGAATCCGTCTTTTCTCTAAGCGTTTTTTTTTCACTTTTTCCTCTTCTTGGTTCTGTTCCTTTTACTTGGTTAAGCATGTTTTGCTGAGAACCGTTTGTTTTTGTTCTGATTGTTGGAGAAATAGGATATATTGGACCTCAACTAGTTTGGGATTGAAGCATACTTTGACAGATTGTTTATTGCTTATTGTTGTTGTTGAACTTATTTTCTATTTCTGTGAAGAAAGATGCTTGCTTTCTTAGGGCCTTGTTGATTATTGAGGAAGTTTTTGTTATCTTATCAGGCTCATTCTTTCAGATTTTGAAGTAGCTAAGAGAAATGATGTGAAGGACAATTTGTTGTAGCTGTGGCTAACTAAAGTAAAAATGAATTCTTGCAATATTTATCTGGTGTCATAACATATTTGACGGATCTAAATAGCCTTTAAATTGCTGAGCATTCACTTGATAGAGTCTGTATTATCATGACTTGTATTGGACATGAATAATAACGTACTCACAACCAGCTATTCTATTGTTCTTTTCATCATATTTTTTTTTTATAGTCTTCCCTTTTGGTCATGTTAACAATATGATGTATAGTAGATTTGTGCTTTTTGACTGTCCGAACTTTCGTTTTCATTTTCTAGACTATGAGTTTATTGGCTATCATTAAATCTTTTAAAAACGCTGTAGTTTTAATGAAGAAACGTGCGAAACAAATTGGAATTTCTGCTAAATTGTTGCATTGGCTGTTCTCTGCAATTCTAGCCCTGCTGTTCCTTTATCAGTTTTGACATAGATTAATAGCATACCTTTATCACATCAAAATTTTGACCTTGAAAGTCAGACATCAGGGTGAATTTTTGGTTTTCTTCCTGTTGAATTTTGAATAACAAGTTTCTCAACTATGAGCAGAAATATGGATCGAGCAAGGTTAAATAAAAGAACCCGTTGCTCAGGTTCAACACCATCAGAGGAATCAGCCTTAGATCTTGAAAAATACTGTTGCAGTTATTCTAATCTTCCTTCACTTAGTCCACCAACACTTCAACCTTATGCATCGGCTGGACAACACTCTGAGAGTAATGCTGCGTACTTCTCCTGGCCTAGTCGGCTAAATGATGCTGTTGAAGAGAGAGCAAACTATTTTGTGAATCTTCAGAAAGGGGTTTTGCCAGAAACTCTTGGCCGATTGCCCGAGGGGCAGCGAGCAACAACCTTGCTTGATCTCATGACTATAAGGGCATCTCATAGCAAGCTCTTGCGCTGCTACAGTCTTGGTACAGCAATTGGTTTTCGTATTCGACGTGGTGTTTTGACTGATATACCAGCAATACTAGTTTTTGTATCCCGGAAAGTTCACAAACAATGGCTTAATCCAATTCAGTGTCTACCTGTTGCTTTAGAGGTGATCAAAAGGATGCCTTATTATCTTTTATCCTATATCTGTCACCTTCTCTCCAAAAATTTCCTGAATTAGGACCAGGAAGATGATGTTTACTTATTTTAAAAAAAAAGATGATGAAAATTACTTCCTTGATTTTATTTTTTCCTTTCTTGCTGTATTCCTCCCCGTCACTTCTCCTGATAGGGATTGTTCAATTGTTTGAATTCAACTATTGTTAGAGCCCAGTGAATCAACAGTTGCTAAGAAATGTTATTCTTGCATCATTTATTCCTTAGTTTACTCTATGCTTAAATATGTTATTTATTATCAGGGTCCTGGAGGTGTGTGGTGTGAAGTGGATGTGGTCGAGTTCTCCTATTTTGGTGCTCCAGAGCCGACACCCAAGGAGCAGCTGTACACAGAGATAGTCGATGACCTGCGGGGTAGTGACACATGTATTGGTTCAGGATCTCAGGTAGTTTGTTGTTTATCACAACTTTGTACTCCTAGGATGCTGTGATTGAGGCTTGATGAGTTCACATGATAGTGGAAGTCTAAGTAGACTTAGCAAATGCATCAATTAATTTTCAAATGCTGCATGTTGGGCAAATTTATGATAAGTATCGCTATTTTCTTGAATCCTGTTAGTAGATCGACTCTAAGCATCTTGCATAGAACAACTGTTTGGGTGTGGCAGATCCTTGGAGTCATCTGTTTCTTTGCTTCTGAGCACATTTTGTATCTTTCTGAAGTGCTTATCATTCAGTATCAGAACTAGGTTTATACTTACCATACTTTTCTGATACTTTGTAGTAAGGACAACTTATGTTAGTGTTATATTCCTAAAAGGCATTAAATAATTTTGAAAAAGATCCTTTGGGTGCCCAATGGTTTGGGTTTGGGACTTCCATGTTGGAGGTCTCAAGTTCGAAACCCGTTGCCGGCGAAAGCATGAGGTTTGCCTTCTGGCTCGAGCTCGTTGCACTGGATTTGTCTAGTGTGGGATTGTGGGTACCACTCCAGCGTGATTTGCGAGCTATTACATAGAAGCGAGAATTTTACCCCGTGCACACCTGAAGGGTAGCAGTTGCGGGTTTCCGTTGTCATTAAAAAAAATTGAAAAAGGTGGAAGAAATTGATGATGATTTCCTGTGATGTCTAAGAGCCTATAAACTTTATATGTGCACAAAGACATTTTTAGACGCCTTTCTCCATTTTAGGTTAAGACTCACATCCCTTCTGAGTAAATTGGTTATTCATCAAAATAATTGAGTTCCTTTGAAATCTCCAGCATTTCGAATTGCATTCTAGCAAGGTTAATAATATGTTAAAAAGGGACCCAGGGAAAGGTTTTGTTTGTCTACAAGTTTGTTGAGCTTCTTTGCCGAGACATGAGATCTCCAGTCATTTTAAACTGCATCTTAGGAAGAAATCAGATGTAAAGTACTTGTTCAGCTTGTCAATTCTTTGTTCCCTAAGGTTATCACTCTGATCATATATGTTAATTCATCACATTTTACTGGAAACATTCAGGTAGCAAGCCAGGAGACATATGGAACCTTGGGTGCTATAGTCAGGAGCTTGTCAGGCAATCGACAAGTTGGTTTCCTAACAAACCGGCATGTTGCCGTTGACTTAGATTACCCAAATCAGAAAATGTTCCATCCTTTACCTCCAACACTTGGACCTGGAGTATATCTGGGTTCAGTGGAGAGAGCTACATCTTTTATCAGAGATGACCTTTGGTATGGCATATTTGCTGGCATAAATCCAGGTTAAGTGTTTCTTCTTATCTTCTTTTTAATTTGATGTTGGAAGAATGTTCTGATGCTACAAATTATTATTTATATTCGCTAAATGTATATTTGATTATGATGCCTCGCCTAGTGGTCAATGATGCAAATGGGAACCATGAAGTCTCATGTCCAAATTCCAATTGAGGAAAAAATATTAGGTGATTCTTTCCATTTGTCCAAGCCTTGGGGACAAAGTTATTTGGTACCCATGCTGATGGGAGGCAGCAGGAACCCCATAGGACTAGTCCAGGTGTGCGCAAGATGGCCCACACACCACCAAAAATGTGTTGAACAATGTCTCTTTATTCCAAGTGATTATATTGCCATCCTGCCTCCGCAACATATCATGGATTAGATCTCTTTTGCCATAGTAGAACTAACTGCAAATGCAACCCATGCTAGAAATCTTCATTTTTGTTTCTTTCTATGTTGTTAGATGAAAAATTATTCTTTGCTCACTTCCATGTTGCTTGCTTTGCTTCCGAAGGTTCTTAATTTGTTAAAATTATTTTTTGTGTAGCATTATTAATATTGTTATTGGTAAGATAGCTAAATGTGGAATTGTTTACTCCTGCAGAGACATTTGTTAGGGCAGATGGTGCATTCATCCCTTTCACAGATGATTTTGATATGACCTCTGTTACTACTTCTGTTAAGGGCATAGGGGAAATTGGAGATGTCAAAATTATAGATTTGCAATCTCCTATTAGTAGTCTCATTGGAAAGCAAGTGATGAAGGTTGGAAGAAGCTCTGGATTGACTACTGGGACTGTCTTGGCATACGCCCTTGAATACAATGATGAGAAAGGGATTTGCTTCTTGACAGATTTTCTTGTCAACGGGGAAAACCAGCAGACGTTTGACCTCGAAGGAGACAGTGGAAGTTTAATCGTTTTAAAGGGTGAGAATGGGGAGAAACCCCGACCAATTGGTATTATTTGGGGTGGAACTGCAAATAGGGGACGGCTTAAACTAAAGGTGGGACAATCTCCAGAAAACTGGACTAGTGGAGTTGACCTTGGGCGTCTACTCAATTTCCTTGAACTTGATATCATCACTAAAGATGAAGCTCTGAAAGGTTTGCAGTTTTCAACACTTGATTTCTGCCGTTAAAGCAAGCTGATTTTCTCTTTTTTGGTTACATTCACAAACCCCCCAACCAAATATATCTTTCACCATTGTTGTTGTAGAAGGAAAAACATATGCGTCAGTGGATGAGAATCTAAGAAGCTCAATGGATGTCTAGGTCTTTGAGAGATGCACTGCAAGTTGTTAGATCTCTGATACTACTAAATTGGACTATTAGAAGCCACCTGGCAGTTGGCTGATTATCTTTCTCAAAGTGGACAAGTTTCATTGGTTGACATCAACATTAAATTAGCCATCTCTTTTAGAATTAGTAGTCCGTAGTTTAGACATTTGTTGAAAATTTTTTGATGAAGGGAGTTCCAAGAAGGCATGATAATTTGCATTGTAGAAATTAGTTTATTAGTGTTCCATTGTTTGCATGTGAGTTTGCTATGCTCAGGCATCCAGTAGGTCTGTCTAGCTTTAGACAACCCCTGTATAATGACTTGTCCTCCTTAAAATGACATGCTCAATTTCCTCTAGTGATGTAATTTGGGTAGACAGTATTCCTTTCTTCGTTTGTATAATGTGTGTAGGATAAAGCAAGTGAATTCCATCCCTTCTGCTGACTGTTAATATTTGCACCACAAGATGGAATAGAACTAAACCGACTCATATTCTTAATCCCAATCCTTGGAGACAAAATAATGTCTCTTCAAAGTGATGCAGGTTCCGTTTCTTTAAATACTGTCATATCTGTTGGACTTAACTCTGACAAATTTGCCATTTCATTGAAGTTCTCTCTTTTTCTGATTAAATCTATCATTGAGGGTATGCTGTAACCTTTGTCTGTGTTCTATTACTGGTGTAGTTGCAGTGCAAGAACAGAGAGCTGCCTCTGCAATGGTGGGCTCTACAGCTGGGGATTCTTCGCCTCCTGATATAATGCTTCCAAAGGACAAAACAGAGCCTCTTGGGCTTCACATTCAACAAATTCCCTTGGAAGATGGCGTTGGTGGCCCCGATATAAACTCTTCGCCTGTGGAAGCTACATTTAACTTGGAGGAAGGTGGGATCAACTTTGATGCAAGTGTTGAACATCAATTCATTCCAAGCTTCAATGGACAACCTCCAGCTAATCAAGATGATCATCGTGATAAGTCAGCATACGAGAATCTCTCAGCTCTGAGGAAAGGCTCCGATGAAGACATCAGCTTTTCCTTGCAGTTGGGTGGTCATGAATCCAAGAGAAGACGTTCATAACCTCCACCAAGCGCAGATGAACCAGAATGATTTTCTCCTTTGAGATCTTCCACGGAGAGGTAAAAGGAAATGCATTTGTTGTTTGTTGCTAAAACAAGAAAGAGGTTCATTTTGGTTTTTGAGGTGCTAAATTTTCTTCATGTGGCCATTGATGGCAACCTATGTATGAGTAGTTTTGTATTTGAACATGTCAGTAGTGCAAAATCCAATTGTAAAATATATGCAAGTTGAAAAAAGAGGCTGCTTTCTTGAGCTACATAGATTCATGGTACTCCATGCATCCTTCTGTGCTGTCTCAAAATCATCAAGATTAAAAACTTGTCCTTGATGTATATTTATGCTGGATATCCTAAAAAACAGAGAGTTGAAACGAAAAATCATTTTTCATTTAATTGTTCTTTTATTATTTATTTAATTCTCAAATCAATTTAATAAAAACCATTTACTTCTACTTATCAAAGACTATATCAAAAAGTCAAACACATTTTTTTTAATCTATATTACGAATTTCTTTTGGGAATAAATTAATAAGAAATTGAAGGTATATGAGCATTTTGTATGAAAATTCACACGATACCTACATAGGTAAAATAACATTTTCCATCTATTGGGCCTTATCGTAAAAGCCCAAACAAGAATGGGCCTGCAAATAATTTCGCTTCTTCGCCGGTGTTCCGCCGTTTTTCGAGTCGTGCGTTTCGGTGTATTCGAATTCCGTGCGCCTTTCTCAAATCGGTTTTGTTTGCAGATTCTGTCTCTGGTGCGTATAATTTTCCATCTTCAAGCTCAACCTTTTTCCTCCTAAACTTAGCTTTTTGTAGGTTGTTGCTAATCTGTTAAATATAGAGAAAGAGAACCGAGTATTGGAAAAGATAAAAAAGTTGCGGGAACTAGGTATACAGTCGATGAAAGTTTGTCTTTTTTAAATTTATGAATTGAAAGGTTTTCTAATTGCCGTTCAGTGAGTATGGACTCAGTTTAATATATCTTGGCACAAGCAGCGCAAAATCTAGAGGATTCCATGGCAGGAAATGGCCTGCCAGCTCTGGGTCGTGTGAAGCTCAGTGATTTGGTACCATCTGAAGGTCTTCCTTCTGATTCGTATAAATTATCGGTCTCAACTTTGTCACAGTCGTTGGCTCAGTATTCAGCTGCCATTATCCAGCTATCTACAAGTGATGGAGCTCTGTTGAGGTCTAGTCTGGAGTCTGCCCGACTTTACTTTCAACACAAACCCTCTTATCCTGCTGCAGATGTTATTCATTCTGACGAGTCTCGGGAGTGGTGTAAGACCTCTGGTTACCATGCAGATCCTCAACAATGGCAAGAAGCTTATGATTTCAGGCCAGGGCTCACTCCTACGGAACACACCAGTGATATTGAATTCCCTCCTGCTGGTTTGTCTGACATATTCTCTCTGCTTGGAAGAGCAACAAGGGATATATTGGATGCCATTAGCTACTATTTAAATATGCGTAGCTCTCCATTTACTGAGATACTTGATAATGTTCCTCTCAGAAACCGAGAAATATCATCCTCTGTGTTATCTGTCTGTTGTCATGCCAGGCCGTCTTTTCAGGGTGCTCAGCACCATAGCCTGACAACACAAGAGGATGGTCAGTTAGGGATGTTCTCAGATCATGAACATCAGGTTGACAGAAGCCTTGTTACAATTGTTAAGTCGGATAAGCCTGGTCTACATGTGAGGGATTTTCATGGTCACTGGGTTCTTCTTGATGGTGATCTTGGCCCCCAAGAAGCAATAGTTTATCCTGGCCTTGCTTTATATCAGGCAACTGCAGGATATATCAGCCCTGCACTTCATCGGACAGACACTGGTAATCATCAGGGTAGCATATATGGACGATGTTCTCTTTCTTTTAAACTTATGCCCAAGTCCATGACCAACCTCAATTGTTCAGAGATGCGGGCTGCTGGTCATGGGGTTGAAGCTCAATTTCAGCTTCCCGTGCCGGTTGATGACTTCATGCAGAGATCAACTGATCAGTTGCTTAACAGGAGCAGTTTCCCGACATTCAACTTTCCGACAGCCCAAGATGGTAAGTCATCCTTTTTCCTTTTCTGTTTCCATTATCAGTATGGTAATCAAAATCTAGAATTATTACATGTTTGTTCTCATTTGTCTTTTTATATTGGTAAAAGGCATAAATCCCCCCGGGAGTTGTCCCGAAAAGTCATTTACACACTTTAACTATTTAAGTGACCTATTACACACCTATACTAGTCAAAAGTGAATTATTTTAACCCTTCTCACCCCAAGTCCCAGGCGCATTTCAGCCCACATCTCTTAGCGCATCGTGACATTAATATAATCGATTTTTTGTTTTTTTAATTAAAATTATCCTTTTTAAAAGGAACAAACCATTCATTTCCATCACAAACCAAATCAGGACGTGGAAAGGGAGGCAACAGTTTGGGAAAGGGAGGAGCAAAACGTCACTGGAAAGTTCTCCATGACAACATTCAGGGAATCACCAAGCCGGCGATAAGGAGGCTAGCGAGAAGAGGTGGAGTGAAGATGGAGGTTTGTTTTGGTGGTTGTTTTGGTCCGATTTGGGGGGGGGGGGTTTGATCGATTTTGCTGCTGGTTTGGGATGGCATTTTGGGGCTAAAAATGGAGGTTTTCCGACGGGTTAATGGTGTTCTGGACAGGTGTCGAAGTGGTGAAATGGGGTTGTTTTGGGGCTGTTTTGATGGGATTTTGGGTCGGGGTCTTGGTGGGGTTTTGCTGCTATTTGGTTGTTGATTTTGGTGGGTTTCCGACGGGGTTTGGGGCTGAAAATGGAATGTATCTATGGTGGTAGTTTGGAGGAGAAATGGTGACATGAGGGAGGTGGTATGGTGGGTGAAATCGTGGCGTTTCCTAATATGGGTCAAAAGGATATGGGTTAGGTTCATTTAATACGTGGCATCCTAATAAGGCGAGTGCGTCTCACTCTCCACCTAATATCTAGGCTTGGGGTGAGAAGGGTTAAAATAATTCACTTTTGAGTAGTATAGGTGTGTAATGGGTCACTTAAATAGGTAAAGTGTGTAAATGACTTTTCGGGACAACTTTAGGGGGGAATTTATGCCTTTTCCCTTTTATATTTAAATGAATTAGTAGACATGATAAGGGTAAATGTGACCTAAAAGCTTTCATGGATGGTGCTCCCTAATGTTTCCAGTTGGAGTGCCAGTTGACAACTTGATTAGCAAAGAAGGTTGTTCATAATGTTGAAACTTCTAGAATAATGCGAGGCTAATAATAGTATCTGTTGCTAGAGTTACCATGATTATAAGTCCATACAACTAATACCTCCGTACAAAAGTAATTTTTATAAGAATGGTACAAGGATTGTGCTGCAAACCAAAATATGGGTGTTACATCAGAGGAAAAAAAACCTCAAAAACAGCATTCCTTCTTACAAGGAATCAATTTTTTGAGGATCATTTATGCATTCAGATTTACACCAAAAACTCAAAAGAAGGCTATAATTCATCATAATTTCTGTAAGGAGCTGCTTATGTCTTCAAAACATCTAAAAAAAATATCTTAAATTTCTTTCCTTCCAATTCCTCTCCTTCCACATCCGAACAAAAGTCTTAGATTTTAATTTTGAAGATTTATTTAGCGCCGAAATGCGTTGCTGACTGAAGCTGGTATGAATTGGTGTGTCACTTATGATTGTGGTCAGCAATATGAAAATATTTGTGATAAGCTTATCCATTTCAACTTTTGAAAAGTTTAAAGTGGAAAGTCTCAGTTTTGCTGGTTGAGGACCTGAAGGACTAGTATTATCTCATGTATCTGAAAATGACGGTTTCAGATATGGTTGAAATCAAAGTAGATAAAACAGCTTCGACTGGTCAAATTATGAGTTATAAGGTGCCAGATTCTGGTAGTTTCTTTTTCCTGCATCACTATGAAGGAGGCATCTAGAAGCTGAATCTACTTACAGTTTCAAGTGAGGGAACTAAAGAAGGATTCCTTTTGATTGTTACAACTTCTTGTGTTAAATTCTCTTTGCCATGTATTCTTGTAATTTTGATTGTTTTGGTGTTTTTTCCTACTTGTTCTTGAGCAGTATATTACTGCTGGCTGGATTTTTTTTTGACATTGAATTGAAGTTATTTCTGCTAGTATTCCTTAGTAAGAAGCTTTTAACAACAGGTCCTTGGATCGATGAAATGCTGGTACAGGATCTATGAAGCCCATGATGAGGAGGAGGAAGAGTAACTCAAGATCTAAACCTCTTCCACCTTCAAAGAGGTTGAGATTGGAGGCACAAAGAGTTCTGAAAGAGAGAGTTCAAGATATAGCTGATAAAAAAGGCATCAAGCTGAGGTTCTGCACCTTAAAGGATTGTGAAAGTCACATCCAGTCACTTGATAGCCCGTGTACAAACATAAGAATGGAAATTGGATGGCCACCGGGAGTTCCATTTGTCCACCCACATGATCTCCCAAATAAGGCTAAGATTGGATTTCTTGAAACATATGAACCTGGTTGGTCTGCAACTCATGATATGGAGTTGAGCCTAATCGATCCCGGACATCCAAGTCAACACACTGCTAACTGTAATTATCAATCCCCTAATTATCCTTGCTTTTCTGCATCAGTATCCATGTTTAAGAAGTAGATGTTTCTGGTTTCTGAATTAGCCATGTTGCTGATAGCATTAATCCTTTTTAAAGAAGTGCCAGATCATTTCTGTTTATCTACTAATGCATTCTAGAAAGTTCACCTCTTTCCTGTTCTTTTCATCTTGGCTCTTGTATATATATACTGAAAGCAAAAATGTCTTTTGCAGGAATCTATATCGCTATCAGAATGCTGCCTAATGAGCGCTTTGGATTCTTTGGGCCAATATTTGGCTGCTCTAATTAGGCTTGTCTCATGCAGATCTTGCTAATTTGCATACGAATTTCAATTAAGATATGAAGGTGCAATGAACTGTTCCTTTATTTAATCCTAGTCACCGTCCTTGTACATATGAGTTTGTAATATTTCGATGGAACATCAGTTTTAAATTCCGAATGTGCTGGTAGTTTTCTCGGCTTTCATACTCTAAGAGTTCTTGTGGAGCATTTTATGTTGGCCAAATAGTTTGAATTTATATAGTGGTTGATCTTAGCAGCTAAGTTACCTTCCGTTTTCATTTTCCAAACCTTATTATGCTATTTTATTCAACCAATTTGACCATCATGTTGATGTTGGATCAGCATTGCTTTTTTCTTTAATTCCATATATGATGGTGTTTGGAAGCTTTTGCTAATTGACATGTTTCCTCTACTGGAGAGAATTGTAAGAGGATAGTAAACCAACAATAGCAAGTAACACTTATGCCTCAATCCCTAAAAAGATGAGGTCAGTCATATAAATCCTCATGCTTCATTTAAACTCTGTTTGCGTCAAGGTAAAACAAAAAGCTCACAGATTCTTTCATCGGACATGACAATGAGCCCTTTGGCGCTCTTTTTCATTCCAGCATGTAAACTATTCCTTTACCAATATTTCTAACAGAGACAATGCAGTACAGAGCTTTATCTTCTACAAGAGCAATTACATTACTACTAACTTGAAAAAATTAGTGCAAACGGGTGGATCAGCAGAGTTTGCCCAAATATGACTCAGAAGAACATTGCAATTGCCTCTTAATTTGCTAGAGTTTCTGTCAATCACCCACCACAAGGCTGAAATTGTTGGGACTTCAATAACTGGTAGGTTCTCTCTATTGTCGTTGGTTCTCAAATGGTAGCTCGATGGATGCTGCATTGCCGTAGAATTCTTCCAGGTTATAATACTCACGCTGCTGAGGAAGAAATAGATGAACGACAACATCACCTGTTAAGAGAGGCATGGAGTGACATATCAGCAAGAACAATAACACATTTCATTGCATACTACATGGTTGAAGCATGCTTAAGCAATGTCATAAATGGAAGCATGCTTCCATTGTCTGCAGTTGATGTAATCTTCTTTTACAACCTCCTCTCTATAAAGAAAAGACCAAAACACCATTGAAGATAGCAGCTAACTTAGGTTTACTAATGCTCAGTGAAAATGATACAGCTTGATCTATATATGGACTTCAAACACAGTTTAAATTTAGTGAAAGTATGTTGAGGTAAAAGGGATAGAGAAGGGTGCATGATATATAGCACGCCTCTCAAAACCAACCACTCATGTTTCGTCCTTAGAGCAATGTAGATACAATTCTCTCTGAGCCTGACAATAACTGGTTTGGCCCCTGAAAAGCACCACCCATATAAAGCAGGGCATAATGCAGACTAATGCTCTATGGCATGGGTCAGAGATCGCTGTGCCGTGAACTTTTAAACCCCCTTTTCTTGCTCCCCTGAATAATGATGGATTGTTGCAAGTTCGTTTATACCTTGTAACAGATTTGGGTAAGTTATGCTGGACAATTTGAAGCAATGGAGGAGTGGGTTAGTCAACAACAAAGTTACTCCTTTCTAATCCGAATGTGCAGAAGGATTGTGTCCTGTACTGCACTTGTTTATGGATGAAATAAAAATTTGGGGTGAATCAAGAACGAGGGCAAACAGATAAATTCATATACAGTAAAATTCTTCAGCTGTGACACAAATAATAGCAAGACTGTTAAAGTGCCATAATTGTTGTTCCGACTGACCATGTTTGAGTATGTCCACCTTAACTCCCCAAATTACTTACCAAAGTCCAGTAGCGTCCACGAGTTGGGTTTTGAATCTCCTGATGCGACTCTTCCATATTGTTCCTCAGCCATATCTCTTACTCTGGTCCTTTATGAGAAAATTTAGACAAAATTCAGCATTGCAAAGAACAATCCCCTCTGTCTACCTATTCATTTGCAATCACTTACGCTGCTGGTGGTTAATATCTAATAGAAAACCTCAACATATGATATCATACCCAATGGCATCAATCTGTGGACGGGAGAATGCAGTAGCAATAATGAAAAATCGAGTCCAATATACTAGAGGCTTGACAAAGAGAACCTTTATGTCTCCAGCCTTGACATCACTTGCAACTTTAGCCACAGCCATTGCAACTGCATAGAGGGAAGAGCATTGTCAACGACTTCAGTATAAAGTCAATCATCACATTCATCCTCAGATTCTAGTATTCTTTTTTGGATTATGTCTTGTATAGTTTTCTGTGGTTTGTTGATGGTTCAATAGTTTAGGTCAAAATAGTTCACAACTAATATACATTAAAATGAAGCAACACTAGCAGTAAATGTGACCAAAACAAGTCAAACCTATAGTAGGCCAAATGTTGTGAATCAAATTGCAATTACCTATAGGCTATACTCCCGTCAATTCTTACAATTATATTAAGGTTAAAAAAACTTATAATTTTGTTAGAGAGTTCTGATAAAAATAGCATTATCTGAAAAACCTTCTTGTAGTACTACCATTAGAATGAAGAGGCAATGAAAGAACATGAACATTTTAATGCATGGAGTTCTTACGCATGAAGTTCCTAAAGGGGTCTCAGCCCCATTCTGCACTACAGGGAGGTACAAGGCAAGTAGTATGAAATTAAAGTTGGTCAACATGTCTTTGATATCATCAACATGAGGCAGCTAAAAGATAAAAATCAACCGATGTTCCTAAGATAAAACTATAAGCTAAGAGGTACAGGCAAACATGAAAAAAGAGCTATGAGCTACGGGGTTCTAAGCTTTGGCAACATGAGTCCTATCTGTGCAGAGTTTCCAAACAACACCATAAAAGTACAAAACAAATAAGAGTTATGGCATTAACTCTCATATTGCAAATAACCCAAGACTTTCCGGGGTACTAGCATGAGCAACAATGGTTGAAAAGTCCACTGGTTGAAATATCAATTCCATTTACAATTTAGAGCAACTTACAGGATAGGCTTTCAGCATCATCATCAATCTCCTCACTTAAAGGTTTTTGGTCATTTCTCTTGTAGACCACTTTCCCATGCTTCCTCAGGAGATCATCAAACATGTCATCTGTGTCTTCACTGTCATTCTGTACCAAAAGTATTCATTTTAAGTGTAGCATCAAGCAGAAACACTATCATACATTCATAATGAATCACAGACTAACAGAAGAAAGCACACACAACAACCCTCAAGAAAAGACTTTGAACTGAGATTACTAAAAACTATATTCAGCGTATAGGTAGTTGATCAAACAAACAACTATATCTCAATCCCAAACAATTTGGGGTCAAGAACTGCCTTCTGAGAAAGTAAATAGTACTACTTCTGGTCCATATTGTTTGCCATTTTTGGCAAAGCCGCAAAGGATTTGTTCTAAATATTTGATGTTCAGGAAAAAACAAGAAGCATTTATTACTTCTTTTCCCAAAATTTCACCCTTGTTGCTCCAATTAGTGGAGTGTTGATTAAGTGAGACATTTTAGAGAGAAATAAAAAATAGTTTGGACATTTCAAAAACCTTAATATGTCATAACTAACTTTATTGAGTATAAATTATCTCTTTTTCCAAGATCACTCACATTTACAGGAACTTTTATCATATCTAAGACAATGAATCCAACAGTACCAAAATAAAGGCAAAGACTGCAGATATTTCTAAATCAATGTCTTCAGAAGATTCAGTACAGACACATTCTTTGAAACCAGAAAAATGAACATTGAGACTTCTAACAGGTTTTGTGTAAAATTAAGATAAATCGGCGTTTAATTCACAAGAACGCCTTCTAAACCACCAAATGGGATAATTGCTCTATGAATGCAGCAAGTGCAACTTCAGTAACAGCCCAAACCAAATTCAACAACAATAACTCATACAGTGTAATCCTACAACTGAGGATTGGGGAGGATAACTAGCTCATAGAGATAGAGAGGCCTGAGACTGTTTTTGATAGATGCTCAGCTTAAATAACGCAGGCCAAACAGTTTTGTAAGGAGGGCTATGGGAGCAATAACAACAACGACATAACGTGAAATGGAAAGCATTACGCAACAGCCCAAACTAAATTCAAAACAGAAAAAAAGCAAACAGCTCAATAAAAGAGCAAATAGTGGTGTGGCTTCACAAGAAAACAAAAGAGGGAAAGCTTGAAGCTTTAGGGAATACCGAGCCCATAGCCATTCTAGATAAATCAGTAGAGCTGCTTCTGGCAAATTTCTGAACTTTAGAAGGGAATGGAGCGTAATTAGAGGAAGTCAAAGCTAAAGAATAAAGCTTTCTTGGGTTAGCAGCAAGCTTAGCTTCCGTACGACCGCCGGAGACTAAAAGTCCGGTGGAGGGACTGCAGGGAAGAGGATGAATGCAGGAGTTTACTTTCATTTTTCAAGATGGGGTTCAACTTTAGAAGATACTTCTTATAGGAAGAGGATTGTATGAGACTCTGTTGCTTGCACCAAATTATTTTCGTCCTATTCTGGATAAGATTGAGACTTTCTTGTCATTCCAAAACATTAGAGGTTAAATCCAATAAATATTGAACTAAAAATAGAAAAATATTTCATACATAAAGACCACAAAAAGAGTTCCCCTTCATAGTTATATGTTTTTTTTTGTTAAAAAAAAAAGTAAATAAAAGAGAGGTCCTGGATAAATTACCTGTCAAAAGTGACATTTTTTAACATGTTGAAATGGTTAAGAGAATGAATAAATAGAAACCTCAATTTAGAACATAGTTGAGAGTTATGCCTACTATTTGTTTGGCTTAAAGGTGTAACTTCACTTGTTAATCAAGACAATCTGACTGTCCATTTGTAAGCAAATAACTAATGTGTTATGCTAATTGAATATGATTTTATAAATGTTTTGTGTCGCCTACACCTTGGAGGCAATCTTGATATCTTTGGAGAGTGGATGTAGGGGTTAGTCCATGAATATTTTTGAGCGAAAAGGGAACTAATGCATCAAGGTGATCACAAGCGTTTGACTCGTCACTCTTTTGTAAATCTCATAAGAGGGAATTCTTATTACTAGTTGTGATACAAAAGTTTCAAAAAATACTAAGCCAATGATAGATTGCTACAGTCCATTTTAACAGATTTATACAAATCTGTTGCATAAATGAAGCCAGCATAGCTTATAACAGTTGCACAAATTACTCAAAAGTGGTTAACAATCCATATGAAATAGAAACCGCCGGCACAACTTTTCTTACAAATCTGCAAACATTCACCATTCCGCGGATACATTTAAGGCTAACAACCAACCAGTTTAACACTTAAAATTGAAGAGGAAATGCTACACTAATATACAAGGTGTTTAATTCGATTGCCGATACAATCACAAGGATAAGTGGACTAATAATCCCATCGTAGGGGGTAAAATATCACATTTGAATCTCTCTCCCTGTTATTAGACACATTTCTCTCTGCTGTCACTAGGCAGAGGTCGATGATAACAGCATAAGCTTTAATCAGTTGCCAAAGAATCCTGGACCTGCTTTGGAGAGTAGTTCCTTCCCAGAATCTTCACCCATCTGGATCATGTCTTCAGACGTATAGGGGCCCTCTGTAGATGTTTCAATAACTGAAATTGAGGGAGACAAGATTATACAATAAATAAACATAAAAGAATAGGTAACTCAAACATCCCTCAGAATTCCATCACTAAGGAGTTACATTTACATCAGGTTCCATCGGAAGAGAGAACCAATCCTTTGAAAATACAATCACCTCGATGGGCAATAACCAGCAATTGGGGTGAGACAAGACCCATCCAAAGTCATCAAAAATGCCCTGTCACAAGCTGTTGCTGATCTAGTTTCTTCAGCGCCAATGATATTGGCCTACAATTGCTTCCGATAACAATTAAAACTTGAGCCATCCTATATTTGCTTCATCTAAAAGATATTCAGGGATAGAACTTGAGCATCCCATTTGGCTTATTAAGAAAACAATTACGGCTCCTGGAGCATAACCAGCAATATAACATATCAGAACAAGTAACACACAATCCTCAATTTAACAGCTTACCTTAGGAGCAATTTCCGTACTCGATGAGCATACCAGAGTGAAGTATTCCATATAGATGGTTGATCACTTGCTCTTGAACCAAGCTTGATGGTGAATATTGCTAACTGAAAGTCATTCAGGCTAAGGATATCAGCAAGCAGTCCAGCACAAGATAACATATTAGAGATGACAAAGGAAGACTCCAGAGCTGGTCCAAATTGTTATCTTTTACATAGACCTTCCTTTCTACCACAAATATTTTTCCAAGTGTTGGGTTGAGGGCTGGGTCTGCTTTTTCATCATCATTCTCCACGTACCTCACCCACGTAGTTTATCAAGCAGCAATATTTCTTTGCTTCACCAAATGCCAAGTCTTGGTTGAAGGGTTATCAGTCTACTTGCTGATATAAAACGATCAATCTACTTATATGAAGGACACAAAGTATACCATATGAAGGTGCTAATATTCCTAACGTGTCAACAACTAATCCATCTGTTTAACTGATATTAATGACATATGTATGCGTGCACACTTCATAATCCTGAAGAAGTCATGATGCATCAAGAATGGTCCTAGAAATTGTACATTAAGATGACACACAGAGACAGACAACACAAACAAATACACGTCTTCAATGTGCTAAATACATAAAAACTCAAAAAATGACTCGATGGAGCTGAGCAACTATAGATTCTTATTATACAATTACAACTTCCTATATACAAAAGGGTAAAATCAAAGAAAAAATATTGCAAGGAAAATCAGATCAAGAGATGACAGTAACTCAAGATCATCTCCAATATTTTTTGTGGTACAGATACAATCTTTCTTAATACAGACTGCATCATGACTCATTACACTAATCTACGCATAATCTAAAAACCCATTTTGTTTCTCATCATCCACCATTAGGGTACATTTTTCCCGAGGAAAATTTGAAAAAAAAAAAAACTAAGAAGATTTGACTAAAAGAAAGCTTTTTTCTTCATCATCATCAAATTAATTAACAACAAACATCATCGGAACAGAATGGTAATTAGAGACATAAGGTGGTGAGGTGTAAATCATCAGCATCAACATTATCTGATGGAGGAGGCAGATTCAGATCGAACGGCAGAGAACGGCAGAGGTTGTTTGGGCAAGAACGACGACATTTGATCAACATCACAACGATCATCCACCACAGATGATGACGAATCGCAATCACTCCGGCAATCTTCCGGCGGAAGAACTGGACGTGGAATCTTCATCCGGGTCAGCTTATTACTCGATCCACCACTAGATGATTCCAACGTGCTGCTCATACTGCTAGAAGCCGATTGGAAAAGCTCATATTGGTTGGGCTCCTGTAAAATATTGAAATTAGTTTTCGCCTTAGGTCCACGGAAGGTGCGTGCAGCATCTTCAGCGGTGTCAAAGCTACCAAGCCAAACTCGAGTCTTTTTAACCGGATCTCTGATCTCTGCCGCGAATCGACCCCATGGCCGTTTACGTACGCCTCGATAACGAGGTGGGTCGACATCGGGTTGTTTAAGGAGGTCAGATCCTGGTCTCTTTAGCTCCGATGACTTCCGATGGCGCATGGCCGCTGGATTGGATTTTTATGAGTATTTATTCAATTATCTTTCCGGCTGTCCATCAAAGTAAGATGATTTTGCTTTGTTATTCTTGTTTCTTCATCGCAGCAAATGGGAAAGGGAGATTCATCCCCTGCCCTGGTTTTTTTTGCTTTTTTTAATATTTATTTAAAATGTGTCATTTCATTCCTCAAAGAAGATGTATAATTACATATCTTTTCTATTCAAGATTGATTCCACCTATAATTAAAGAAAATGATATATTTTGTTTGATTAATTTTTTGACACATGCGTTATCGCACGTGTATGCCATGTTATGTAATATACATAGGATAATTCTTTTTCCCATATTTTTTCAAAACACTCATGTGAAGAACCTGGATACTTAAAATCTCCTAGGACGATTTAACAGTAAGCTTCCCAAATGTTATAGGCATCCAGTGAGGAGGAGAAGAGGTTTTTCCTGTCAAATCTTACCCTATTAAGTATTATGAAAAGAGAATAAAAATTATAACAAAATAGTGTGATAATTGAAATACAAAAGACAGTAGATAATAACGAAAATTAAAAGACTAAAAATTACTAAAAAATAGCATGACTTTCGATATGACACAGTAAGCAAAATAACATTCTACTATCTAAACCACTAACCTTCTATCTAAATTTTGTGTAATCTAAAACATTTGTCCTTGATGAGCTGTAATTGGATCATGTCTTATCTAATAATCTGTATCAAGTCTTATTAATTAGAACTTTCCATTCACAAATAACATACACCAAGACACCTCACTTTTGATTATGCACCTCAATTCATCGATCACCAACAATTTCTTTTTATTTTTTAAAAAGACTAAATGTTAATCCTTGGTTCAATGAAAGATCAACTGAAAGGTGTTGTGAATCCCTTCCTACTGTCTTCACTCACAACTTTATCATACTTGTTCTTGATTACCCTAATATACATAAACATATACTTCTCTAACCCTCAAATTTTCTTGAACAAAATTTCATTTACGCTTGATTATTGTATCTACATTAAGGCCTAGGTTAAGAATCCTAACGTGTTAATAAACAACCCCCTCCCCCTCCAAAGGAAAAAGAAACACCAAAAAATGGAGAGCTTTATGTTTATTTGAATGTCAAAAATTATTATAAGATACACATGTATGATTTTAGTTAATGTTGTTATTTTGATCATTACATGGGATTACCAATGATAAATTATTTTCAATTATATCCAGATAAGGAATAATTTTACTACTTGTCTTTCTCTCCTATCCAATGATTGAACAAAAAAAAGATCAATTCATTCTTTTTCTAATCAAGGGGAACATTTCTAATTCTTAATTCTATAAGGTTGAATAAAAATTCGATTGATCATTTGATATAATTGCTATGCTTAGTGTGTGATTCATTGATTTTTTTAGGGTGAGGATTAAAAAAGTCGAGCCCACATAGTATGAACTAAAAACTATAGAACTAATAACTAATCCATCACTTCGCATTATCTGGATCTAAAGAACGAGTCAAGATATGATATATAGGTCATATCTTGTTATATTTATTTTAATAACAACTCATGAGTGAAAAGTATTAATTAGCATTTAGCATGACCCAATTATCATGTTATATATTTATTTATAAGCATAGAGAAAATAAATTAACAATAAAACTTCAAACTTCTAATAATATCAATCTTAGAACAATATACATCATGTTATAAGGAAATTAGAAGAAGAGAATAAAAACTAAAGTCTGCCACGTTCTATGAGAATGGTGGCTGAATTACGTAAAATAAGTTTCTCGCTTTACACTTTCTTTATAGTCTCTATTTCTTCAGGGTTACTTTTCAGCAAACACGATGGCATGTGTGCAGACAAACATCAACAATATGGAATAGATAGGACACTATAATTTTCTTGAAACGCTGCCGCATCAGTGCTAAAAAAAGGATGGCGTAGTTTTTTATTTTTTTAAAAAGACAGATATTTGAATTGAAGCGGTGGCTTCTCTTCGCGTAACCTTTTTTTTAATAATTTAAAATAGAATATTTAGGCTAATTGAAAAGGGTATTTTAATAATTTCACTCTGTATTTTTAAAGTTGGTGCTTTTAAGGTAGTATAGATAGATAGATTAATTTAGCTATCTAATAAACAAATTAAAATATATGCATTGTTTTCTAAAAAATATTAAAAATATCTACTTTAGATACTTTTTTTTCGTAGTGTAATTGAAACACTTTATTAGAAAGTTAAGGTGCTTAATTATTAGAATAGAGATTTGTTGGAATATCTAAATGAATTTCTTCGACAAATTTTTGAAAAATAATGATAAATTAATCCTAAAATAAACGTTATGCATAATATTTTGTTCCTTGGCCCATAAAATCCTATCGGACGTCCTTCGACTCCATTAGGCCACTACGACTCTTACCGGAATAGTTGCGGACGAACTCGTATAATTTTTTCGAGAAAGTTGCGCCGGCGTTAGATTCTGTGGGTTAACACCCTCAGAAAACTGTTGATATCCCCTGGTTCCTATTCCTTGGATCATAAAATCATACCGGGTGCCCTCCGACTTGTGGACCACTCGTATGACTTTCCAGGAAAGTTGCGCCAGAGCCTAGGCAACACAAGATTGAGGACAAACACCTACAGAAAAATGTCAAAATCGCATGTTTGTTGTTCCTTGGTCCATAAAATCCTACTAGGCCTCCCTGACGTCGCCCGGCCACTAGGCCGCTTACCGGGCTCGTTGCAAACCCACCCGTTTTAGGAATCTTGCACCGGAGCCCTATGCAACCCCAAAATCTGTGGGCTAACACCCACAGAAAATTGTCAAAATCGTCTGTTTCTTGTTCCTTAGCCAATAAAATCCTACCAGGTCTCTACTGACGCCGCTAGGCACCAGGGCCTCTTGCGGGGCTTGTTGCGGATCCATCCGTATGAATTTTCTAGAATCTTGCACCGGAGCCTCATACATCCCCAGAATCCTTGGGCTAACACCCATTGAGAAATGTCGAAATCGCCTGTTCCTGTTCCTTGGCTGATAAAATCCTACCAGCACTCCGCCGACGCCGCCAGGCCACCTGAGCCTCTTGTCGGGCTCGTTGCGGACCTACCCGTATGATTTTTCGGGAATCTTGCGCCAGAGCCTCATGCAGCCCCAGAATCCGTGGACTAACACCCATAGAAAACTGTCAAAATTATCTGTTTCCTATTCTTTGGCCCATAAAATCCTACCAGGCCTCCGTCGATACCGCCGGGCCACCTGGGCCTCTTGCTAGGCTCATTGCGAACCCACCAATATGATTTTTCGGGAATCTTACACCGAAGCCCCATGCAACCCTAGAATTTGTGGGCTAACGTCCACAGAAAACTGTCGAAATCGCCTGTTTCATGTTCCTTGGCCCATAAAATCCTACCAAGCCTCCACCGATGTCGCCGGGCCACCTGAGCCTCTTGCCAGGCTTGTTGTGACCCACCTGTATGATTTTTCGAGAATGTTGCGCTGGAGTCCCATGCAGCCCCAGAATCTGTGGGTTAACACTCACAGAAAACTGCCGAAATCATCTGTTTCCTTTTTCTTGGCCCATAAAATCCTACTACCTCTGTCGACGTTGGCGGGCCACCTGGGCCTCTTGCCAGGCTTGTTGCGAACCCACTTGTATGATTTCTTGGGAATCTTGCGCCAGAGCCCCATGCAGCCCAAAATTCGTGGGCTAACATCTACAGAAAATTACCGAAATTGCCTGTTTCCTGTTCCTTTGCCCATAAAATCCTACCAGGCCTCCGTCGATAGGTCACCTGGGCCTCTTGCCATGCTCATTGCGGACCCACCCATATAATTTTTCGAGAATCTTACGTTGGAGCCCCATGCAGCCCCAGAATCCATGGGCTAACACTCAAAGAAAATTGACAAAATCGCTTGTTTCCTGTTCTTTGGGCCATAGGCCCCCATCGGGCCGCCTAGGCATCTTGCTGGGCTCGTTGCGGATCCACTCGTATGATTTTTTTAGAATCTTGCGCTGGAGCCCCGTGAATCCCTAGAATACGTGGCTAACACCCATAGAAAACTATCAAAATTGCCTGTTTTCTATTCTTTCACCCATAAAATCTTACCAGGTCTCTACCGATACCACCGGCCCATCTGGGCCTCTGCTGGGCTCGTTGCGAACCCAACAGTATAATTTTTTGGAATCTTGCACGGGAGCTACACGCAGCCCCAGAATCCGTCGGCTAACACCTACAGAAAACTACCAAAATCCCCTGTTTTATGTTTCTTGACCCGTAAAATCCTACCAGGCCTATGCCGACACCGCCGGGCTACCTGGGCCCCTTGTCGGGCTTGCGAACCCACATGTATGATTTTTTGCAAGTCTTGTGCCGGAGCCTCATGCAGCCCAGAATCCGTGAGCTAACACCTATAGAAAATTGCCAAAATTGCCTGTTTCCTATTCTTTGGCCCATACAATCCTACCAGACTTTCGCCGATGCCATCGGGCCACTTGGGCCTCTTATCGAGCTCGTTAAGGACCCAAACGTATGATTTTTTGGGAATCTTGCGTCGAAGCACCATGTAGCCCTAGAATCTGTGGGATAACACCCATAAAAAACTGCTGAAATCGCCTGTTTCTTGTTCCTTGGCCCATAAAATCCTACCAGGCCTTCGCCGATGTCGCCGGGCCACTCGGGCCTCTTACTGGGCTCGTTGCAGAACCACCCATATGATGTTTTGGGAATTTTGAGCAGGACCCCATGTAGCCCCAAAGTCCGTGGGCTAACACCCACGGAAAATGGCCGAAATTGCCTGTTTGAACCACCCATATGATGTTTTGGGAATTTTGAGCAGGACCCCATGTAGCCCCAAAGTCCGTGGGCTAACACCCACAAAAAATGGCAAATATATCCTGTTTCCTGTTCCTTGGCCCACAAAATCCTACAAGGCCTCCGCCAATATCACCGGGCTACCTGGGACTCTTGACGGACTCATTGCGTACCCACTCGTATGATTTTTTAGGAATCTTACGTCGAACCCCTCATGCGACCCCAAAATCCATGGGCTAAGACCCACAGAAAACGACCGAAATTGTCTGTTTCCTGTTCCTTGGCCCATAAAATCCTACCAGGTCTCTGCCAATGTCGTCGGGCTACCTGGGCCTCTTTCAGGGCTCTTTTTGGACCCACCCATATGATTTTTCAAGAATCTTGCATCGGACCCCCATGCAACCCCAAAATATGTAGGCTAACACCTACAGAAAATGGCCGAAATCTCATGTTTCCTGTTCCTTGGCCCATAAAATCCTACCAGGCCTCCGCTAATGCCGTTGGGCCACCTGACCTCTTACCGGGCTCATTGCTGACCCACTCATATGATTTTTTGGGAATTTTACATTAGGGCCTCATGTAGCCCCAAAATCCATTTGCTAACACCCACAGAGAACGATCGAAAATCACATGTTTCCTATTCCTTGGTCCATAAAATCTTACCAGGCTTCTGCCAACGTCACTAGGCCACTTGGGCCTCTTGCCGGGCTCGTTGCGGACTCACCTGTATGATTTTTTGGGAATGTTGCACCGGAGCCCCATGCATCCCCAAAATCCATGGGTTAAAACCCATAGGAAATGACCAAAATTGCCTATTTTCTGTTCCTTGGCCCATAAAATCCTAACAGGCCTTCGCCAATACCACCGAGCCACCACAGGAAATGACCAAAATTGCCTTTTGGGAATCTTGCACCGTACGCCCCATGCAACCCCAAAATCTGCTGGCTAACACCCACAAAAAAGTGCCAAAATCGCCTGTTTCCTGTTCCTTGGCCCATAAAATCCTAACAGGCCTTCGCCAATCCCGCTGGGCCACCTGGGCCTCTTACCAAGCTCATTGTGGACCCACCTATATGATTTTTCAGTAGTCTTGCGCCAGAACCCCTATGCAGCCCTAAAAAATCCATGGGCAAACACCCACAGAAAACTGTTGAAATCGCCTGTTTCCTGTTCTTTGGCCTATAAGATCCTACCAGGCCTCTGCCAACGCCGTCAGGCAATCTAGGCTTCTTGTCGGGCTTGTTGCAGACCCACCTATATAATTTTTCAGGAATCTTGCGCTGGATCCCCATGCAGCCCCAAAATCCATAGGCTAAAACCTAGAGAAAACTGCCAAAATCGCTTGTTTCTTGTTCTTTGGGCCATAAAATCCTGCTCGGGCTCTGCCAATGTCGGTGGAGCCACCTGGGCCGCTTTTCGGGCTCTTGCCCCACCGTCCCGTATGATTTTTTGTGATTCTTCCCCCGAAACCTAGGATGGCGCCAGAATTCGTGGGCTAACACCCATGAAAAATGGCTGAAATCGCCTGTTTCTCCTTCCTTGGGCCATAAAATCCTACACGGGCCCCGCTAATGCCATCAGACCACCTGACCGCTTGTCGGGTTCGTGCCCGACCCACCCGTATGATTTTTCAGGATTCTTCGCTCGAAACCCAGGATGGCGCCAGAATTCGTGGGCTAACACCCACGAAAAATGGCCAAAATTGCCTGTTTCTCCTTCCTTGGGCCATAAAATCCTACACGGGCCCCGCCAATGCCGTCGGACCACTTGGGCTGCTTGCCGGGCTTGTGCCTGACCCACCCGTATGATTTTTTGGGATTCTTCGCTCGGAACCTAGGATGGCGCCAGAATCCGTGGGCTAACACCCACGGAAAATGGCCGAAATTGCCTGTTTCTCCTTCCTTGGGCCATAAAATCCTACACGGGCCCCGCCAATGCCGTCGGACCACCTGGGCCGCTTGCCGGGCTCGTGCCCGACCCACCCGTATGATTTTTTGGGATTCTTCGCTCGGAACCCAGGATGGCGCCAGAATTCGTGGGCTAACACCCACGGAAAATGGCCTAAATCGCTTGTTTCTCTTTCCTT
>DF360020.1:56047-67301 GCA_000787875.1 Solanum virginianum | reverse complement strand
GATCCTTCAAAGTCTGAAATCTCTTCTCAAATTCATTCGACTATACAAACTTAGCCTTCTTTTGAGTCAACTTAGTCAATGCGGTGCAATGGATGAGAACCCTTTAACGAACCATCTGTAATAAGCAGCCAACCCAAGAAAACTCTGGATATCCAAAAGAGTCAATGGTCTAAGTCAATTCTTCATAGCCTTAGTCTTCTTTCGATCAACCTTAATACCATTATCGAATACCACATGACCAAGAAAAGCTGCCTCACCCAACCAAAAATCATATTTGCTAAACTTAGTATAAAACTTCTTCTCCCTCAAAGTCTGAAGACCAGCCACAAATGATCCATATGCACCTGCTCACTTTGGGAATAAATGAGGATATCATCGATAAAGACAACCACAAAACTATTAAGGAATGGATTGAACACTCATTTCATAAGATAGATAAACATAACCAGAGCATTAGTCAAACCAAATGAAATCACCACAAATTTAAAGTGCCCATACATATTAGGAACTCCCTAACCTTCAACTGATGATAATTAGAATGGAGGTTAATCTTTAATAAATGGCTAGGCCCTTGAAGTTGATCCAATAAGTCATCAACCCTTGGCAACGGATACCTATTATTGATGGTTACCTTATTCAATTGCCTATAATCAATGCACATCCGAAGAGATCTATCTTTCTTTCTTATAAAAAACACTAGAGCACCCCATGTAGATATACTTGGCCTAATAAACCCCTTCTCTAAGAAATCCTTCAACTAATCCTTCAACTTCTTTAACTAAACTGGTTCATATAATAAGGATGAATAAAGATAGGTTAAGTATTCGATGAAGGTCTATGCCAAAGTCTACTTCCCTTATGGAAGGTATATCAGGCAAGTCTTTGGGAAACACATCGAGAAACACATTCAACATCGAAATTGATTCAAGAATAGGTTACTCGAACTCCATATCTTTGACCCTCACTATATGATAGATACACCCTTTTGAGATCATCTTTCGAGCCTTAAGGTAGGAGATAAATCGACCTTTAATAGCGGAGTCACTATCCTTCCATTCAAGAATAGGCTTATCTAGAAATTATAACTTGACTTTATAGGTTCTACAATTTATAGAGGCATAAGAAGAATATAACTAATTGATGTGCTATCAAAATACAACACTTTTTGATGCTAAAAACTTGGAATATTATGTGTTCTCAATGTGATGTTAGTTGGTTTTATGGGCTTTTGTGTTTATTTTGCAAGATTTTAGGGTTGGCAGTGATTTTGGGAAGATTTTGCAAAAGTTGCTATTTTTGATGATGTACGAGACCTTTTACAAGCCGTAATGCATTCTACAAGTCATAAAAGAGGTTTCATGGATAATTCCAATAAGGGCTGATTTTCTGAAGTATGTTCTACAAACATGCAGATGGGTCATGAATTGTTTTATGAGTTATAGATGGTGTCTCGTGCCGTGAAGATCAAAGAACAAAGACTTTCTGAAGATTAATCAGATGAAATCCCCTACAAGCTGTAGAATAGTTTACAGGCCATAGAGAGGTATTGTAGATCACAAGTCCAGTTTTGTAGCAATAATGTACGAATGCCCAATTACGTGCCATGGAACACAATACAGCTCATAAAGCAATTCGTGAGACGTGCTGACCCAATTATCCTATTTTATTTAGAACTTGTATTTTAAATATTATAAATAGGTTTTAGGGTATTTTTGTTACAATTTCAGGGAGAGTTTGACCAATTGAGTGAAAAATAGTAAGATTGAGTAGAGAAAACATTGGATAGTTTTGGAGAAACACTTGCATTTAGATTTGATCTTATAATCTTGTGATTCTCATTGATGCTTGGATTTACTTGTGCTTAATTCAATTGCTTAAGTGCTCTGTTATGTTATTCCAATTATAAGTTTTGCATCTACACAAAATATTTGTAGCTAAATCCACAACTAAAGTTGTCAGAACCATGAAGAACTATAAGGTAAAATCAGATAATTCATAATTTTTGGAAAGTGTGCATGTATGTATTAACTAGCTCTCTTCATTTTGCATGTTTTCTTATTATGGCAAATATTAGAGCCTGCCTAGCTAACTGAACTAAGGTAGTACTGAATAGGAAGATAGATTAATTAATAGGATTCGATTGATGTATTCTCGTCTAATCAACCAAATTGGGCCAAGGGGAGGTTGTACGAAGACTAATAGGTAAGGGTTAGTAATGTCACACCGTGGAGATGGACCAAGTCATATAGTGAAATTCACCTCTCGCTTGGGCCAAAGGGTTTGGTAAATTTAAATTATCATCCTGCATTCTACACACTAGAAAATAATTAGGTGATTTGGTGATACTTAGGGAATCATGGGGAATACAATACCCTAGTTTCTATCCATATTGGTTAAACTCTTGTGTTAGTTAGGTTTACTTTTCTACTTGTTATTACAACCCCCCCTTCGAGGAAGTAAGTTGGTTAATAAGTCAAACTCAAATTGCATTAATTAAATTCTTCTAAGTTTACATATTTCCTATGGGTTTGACCCTAATCTTTGTTAGGTTCTATTTCTTGACAACGATAGATTTATCCTTAAAAATGAGTTGTAACTTGGGCGATATCAATATTTTGGTGCCGTTTTCGGGGTATATGGCTGGACTATGTTAATTCAAGTGATTTGGGTATTAATCCTTATTTCCCACATTTTACTTTTTTTGTCATTTTTGTTTCTTTTCAGGGTGTAAGTGTAGTATATGCCTAACATACAATGTCAAGGTTGATCCTTGACTCAATTCGACCCAGAGATCAAGAGTACATTAAGAAGAAAGGCCCAAGATTATGCCAACAACGTAGCAAATGCAGCTATGAACACGAACGAGAATGAGAATGCTTGTAATGAGAACCCACCTCCTCTTGAGGATATTGTTCCACAGCTACAGGATTTTAATGCTATCACTTATTAGTGGAATCAATACAGGCTGAATCCTATGGCTATAGAGGTGACTGGAGCTACTATGTTACCACTACTACCAGTTGACACAAAGTTTATCTTTTTGAGTGGGTTGCTTTAGATAATGCCGAACCGTGGGTTGTTTGTGGGCTTACCACTGGAGGATCCTCATATCTATTTACATAACATTGCATTTTTTGCAAGGGTGTGATGGGAATAGAAAATCTATCTATGGATGTTGTGGGACTTTGTGTCTTCTTATTATCTCTTATAGGCAATGCAACACTATGGCTTGTTAAGCTCTGACAGAGTTTGATCACCAGTTGGGCTGAATTACAAAAGGCCTTTTTGGAGAGGTACTTCCCAAGATCATAGAAGCTCATGTTGAATGATCAAATCAATAACTTCGAGCAACTTCCTAGTGACTCGATCAGTACTATATGGAGTGGTTCAGTAAATGCTTGAGGAGTGTCCTAGACTACAAGATTACTGATGATGCCTTGGTGGAGATCTTCTACCACGCCTTTGATGAAATTAGTCAAGCTTGCACTGATACCATTATGGGGGGCATGTTCTTAGATCAACCATTCGCAAGGATTGCTGAAAGGATAGAGAGAGTGGTCAAGACCAATCATGCATAGGTGAGAAGAGATAGGGCATCTATTAAAGTTCATGCACTGTTAGTATTGCTTCGAAGCAAGCTAAGATAAATGAAGAGATTATGTATGAGCTTGCCTGAATCTGTATAGGCACAAAGGTGATGATGAAGCAGAATTAAGAGCAAGTTAATGCAGTTGCTCATCAACCTCCACGTTCACCCACGTATGATGATCTCTACTATGAGGAGGACACATGTTTTATTGTTGATCAGATATCGGGGTTTTCGAACCAATGATCACGCTCAAGATACACCTCTCTTTTAAAGTCAAAGTGATCGTCAAAGTAATAAACCTAACAAAGGTTCGGGTCGAATCCAACAGAGAATACGGGACATTCCAAATCGATTCACCAATAAATAATTCAAGAATTAACCAACTCAATTACCAAAAAGGGGTTACAATGATTGATAATAAATAAAACTAAACTAACTAAAATAAAAGACAATCAATAATGGAGACCAACTTGAATATTGTGTTCCCTATGATTCACTAACTCAACATCCCCAGATATCACAATTCACAACTAGAATATTGCATGCAGTACCGTAATTTAAGTTCTTCCAACACTTTGGTCAAAGGTGAATGTTGAATTTCACTATTGGACTTGGCCCATCTCCAATGTGTGCCAAAAAACTAACCATTACCCATAGTCCCAGTCAATCTCCCCTTGGTCTAGTTTGGTTGATTAGACTAGAACACATCATCTAATCCTGTTAATCAATCTTTTTTCCTATTCATTACTACCTGGATCGAGAAGGTAACACTAGGTGAGTTCTAATGTTGGCCACCACTAGAAAACATTCAAAATGAAGAGATTTTATTAATACATACAAATACCCATTCTAAGAATTGCAAATAATCCGGGTTTATTTGGTTAAATCCTCATGGTTCCCACAAACCCAAGTTGTGAGTTTAGTTACTTATATTTTGGGAAAAGAAAGAAACAATGTAGAGAAGACATGTTTAATCACTTACCAAAAAAGATTGAAGAACAAGAAAACCCAATTTTTATTGAGAATCATAAGCTTGAAAGATGACTTGAATCCACAAGTGAATCTCTTCTCCAATATTTAGCCTCCAAATCTAAAACCCTAAAAATATTCTAATTTTCATGCTCTCTACTCTAAGTCTGCTATACTATATCAGAAACTATGAAAACTACACTTAATGACTAATATTTGCTATTTATAGGATTTATAAACAAGTCCATAAAATAACTAGAAAAACTGGTTGGCATACCCTATGACTTGTAGTTACGAGTCGTAACTAGGGTCACGAGTCGTAATCGAGCATTCATGTTCAGCTTATTAGATCTTGAACTTCACTCCTGTAAACATCTTCATGAGCCATAGTCTGATCTACAACTCATATTGTCCTCTCGTAGTCCTTATCAGCAGCACTTGGTCCAACAACGAAAAACATTGGAAATTTCTATGAAACCTTCCAATATGACTAGTAGAGTGAACAACGAGTTGTAAAGAAGTCTCATATCGCTGAACCTCAAATTTTCAGACTTTTATCTAATACTGGAAATACCTACGAAGCCAACTCTATGATTCCTAGATGGCCTACGACTAGTAAAGAGTCATGTAACTGTGCAAAAACCAGAAAAATCTAAAATCTTCCCAAAATTGTGCCAACCTACTTTTCCTGCAAAAACAAATACAAAAACACATAAAACCCATAAATGTCACATTGAGAACACACAAAATCTCAAATAATAGGCATCAAATGTGCTGTATTTTGACAACATATCAACACCCACAACTTAAAATTGTTGGTTGTCCTCAAGCGACGACTCAAACTAACTAGATAACACAACAACCAATAGAACAGAACTTAATGACATATATCTTGTACAATTTAGGCTCAGGTACCCACACAAAATTTTTAAAACAAGATCAGATAGCTATTTTGGCAAACTAGGACGTAGTGATGCATCTGAGAACACAACCATGACAAGCAAGAGAATATCCATAATCCACAATCATTGAACAAGTCAAATGCTAACAATGCAATGCAGATGCCCTCATAGAAAGAAGTCCTAAATAACACAATCAGTGATGATTTCAAAATATACACTGGGACTATGCAAACACACTCACACTCACAAAGATATTCATGTATATTGACTAATACCATAGGCATGCTCATATGCTCTTGACTCATATTTTCAACTAGCCGGACTAGGATCACTTTAGGACTTTCTAGGCTTGTAATGAAGGCTCATGGGGATTTGGTAGGGCATTTTTGAAAAGTCAGTGACTAAAGACCATCCTTGGACCATGTTTTTCATCACTTTCACCTTACCAACTCAATCAATTTCACCTTATTCTCCCTTTTTCTTCATATTCAAGCTTTTTTGGGTATTCTCTTCTCCTTTTTCATCTTTTGCCTTATTTTCACAAATTATTTTTCTTTTAATCTCAATCTAAGACATCTTTTTCTTTTTCTTTCTCCTGCTACATGATTTCTTGTTTTTATACTCATTCCCAACTCACCACCTTATTATTGTGATTTTACCTCTACACCAGCCACCCCAACTTAGGCTTTTAGCCTATATTAAAGTACACAATATCTATTCCCCAAACCAAGGGCCACTTTTGGTAGCCACCCTCAACTTAGGAATTTTGCCTTAGTCAAAGTTCACAATGTTCAAGGATAGACCAGGGCTAATCTTAAGGTTTTTCACTAGACAAGGTTAGGCTAATTAGGTATTTCAGAAAGAATTGGTGCATGTAAGGCTCGACTATTTAGAACACGGGATAAAATATTATTTGGTTTGTTATTTAAGGATAGAGTGGATTTATTTAAAAAACAAAGGCCTAGGATCACCTCCTAATCTGTTTTAATTTATAATCCAACTTAGAGTAATAAGACAAGTTCTGAATAAGAACAAAATATGCATAAATCTGGCAAGATAAGCTCACTTACACATGGCATTGCATACATTATCAATACAAAACTCACAGATTATGCTTCATATCTCAATTATCCTCACTCATCAAGACAAATATTGCCAAACACCTAAATATGCATAGTTGTAATTTAACTACTAATTAAAAATTTTGGTGGGTACCAATTTTCAAAATATTTCAAGATAATCATCAAAACATGATAGATGCCATATGTTAAGTACCATATGCTACAAATATTATTTAAAATATCCTAAACATGTCGGTTCAACAAAAATTAAATATCCATGAGGAAAAAGAACATAGGCAAAAATACCTCGGGATTAAAATTTGAGGTAGTTATGGACCATAAGCTACTCAAATTTCACCAAGGTCCATAACTGCCTACACCCCATCGAAAAAAGTGTACGTTGTCCTCAATGCACAAGATCAAGATCAAAGTAAATACAAGGAGTAAAAGAAAACATATCTTGGTGTCTAAGCACCAGTCTTGCACTACATCTGGTCATCTCCCACCTATGAGGTAATCTGTACAGAAACCAAATTGTGTCCCGATGGATCAATACCCATTATTCTTTCATGCTCTCGAGCTAGTCTGAGCTTCTCTTCTCACCTCGATATCCACAAGACCAACCCAAGCTTATCCTCTACCTCGTCATTATCAACCTCAGAGATCTTCGGATGCACATGCCTCTCCTATGCCATCACCCTCCATAATATCTTCCATCAAGAAGGTTGTGCGGGATCCTTCATGGAAAATAGATCAAATAACGGCTCAGAAGGTGTAGACTCTGAAACTGTAACTGGCGCCGCTAGTGAAAAAGTCAAGTTAGCCCTAAGTTTTGTAATCTTCTCATATATGGTGACAAGTCTGATGGCCAGGCCTCAGCTAACCTCTTCTGTGCCCGATCCTTAAAGGCATCAAGGCGGGCATCCACCGCAAAAATATGCTCCTGAACAGTAGATATGGTGAATGCCTTGCATCACTCCCTTGAGTTCACAATAATCTACTGAACCCATGGCCTAAGTTGCTGAAGAAGCCGACACAACTGGGCCTTATTCTATTATAATCGCTGCGCCATGGCCTGTATAAAAACTTTAGACACATGAACCGTGCCCAGTGTAAGAGTCTGTAAAGTACTAGCCTCTAGTGTAGGAGCAACTACAGTCAGACCCCTCTTAACATCGATTACCTCAAGCTGCTGGGGTTCCTCATCAGTAGTAGTAGCTGGAGTAGTAGTAGGGGCAGTCGTCGAGCCCTCTTGTGGTGGCTCTGGAGCAAACATCTTGGGCATAGGAGGAGGCTATGTCCTGTGAAGTGCCATAGGGTTCTCATCAGCCTTTATAAGGCTGGGCTCTAGAGTGTGTAGGGCCAATACCAGTTGGTCATGATAAGGCAATATCTACAATTTTGACTCGATGCAGAGTTTGTAGATCAAGATTGGAAATGGCATACGAGTGGCCCTCTTGAGCGCCAACTCATGAATCTGCTCTGCTATGAGTCAGGCCTAGTCTATGTTATAGCCAGCCAAGATATTGGCAACTAATATTGCTCACTCTGGTGTAAGTGTGTTATCCGTTAAAGTAGGCCAGATGTGAGATCTGACAACTACCCACCAAACTTTTGCGGGAAAAAAGAGTGAAGCCTTTACAATAGGCTTTATATGTGTGGTAACCCAAGAAGGATCTGGCCCCTACTCTATAATGTAACTGACCACCCATCTCAACAACTCGATCCTCTGTACCTAATCCTTTTAAATCAATGTTGTTTGAGCTTGCTGCAATCTGTAATCAAACTTAGCTATCGATCTTCAAATTCTGTACTTGGGACCAAAAATTACATGACGTATCATCTCCTTCAAAATATTGACCGGCCTCCCTCTCACTAGTACCTCTCTTAATATCGACAATGTGAGAGGTCTCTTCCCGTTAGAAAGATCATGAAGAATAATGGTTGTGTAAGCTGCATAGAATTTTTGTACTATAAGTATGACCTATCATCCAAGCTTTCTATCAGCCAGTCAAGCCCATATCGTGTCATTGTGTCCTTCAGTCCTGAGACATGCATAAATTTATCGTCAATAACCCAGGGCTCCTCATATATCAATTGTATAGTCTTTCTTTGCACCTTTGGCTGTAGACCCTTTATGAATATGGCCTCCATGTCCTCAGCATACCATCAATGAGTAGGATCTGGTACTGAAGAAGATGATAGGGCGATGGAGGACTGGGCATCTCCTCTAACCTGGGAGCCCTCATCTGAATTAGACTTCGTGCTTAATGGAGTCATCTTGGGTGTATATTATCACTCTTATCATTGCCTTCCTAATCAGACTTGGAAAGACTATCAACATAAGCCTGAGTTTATGCAGCTTTTGCTACGACTTTTGTCTGAGGCATCTCAGTCTCTCGGTTTGGACGAACATTAACAACCTCCAATGACCTACTCAGTTGGGTTTGCTAATCACCCAAACACTCCTCATCTGTAGGCTTATCAATGAGTTTGTTTTTAAATGCCTCAATCTTTGAGCATTTTCCCTTAGCGGCCGTAGCACCTGAAGAATAAACACAAACAAACTATCATAAGCCCCAACCATTAACATATGAAAAATAAGAAAAGTGAATTGGATCAGTTGCAATCAGGTACCACAAAAACTAGTTACGAGTCATAGTTGGAAATACGAGTCATAAAGTGGTCCCGTACACTAGAAGTGTACAACAACATTGAACACTAGAACATTCTACGAGAACCAGTTACGATTCATAACTTGGATTATGGGTTGTAAATAGGTTTCCTATAAAGTTTAAGGGAGAAAAAATTAAATAGGCAAGAGTTCACGAGACCCATCTACGACTCGTAAAAGGTCTCGTATGATGAATATTCAGAAGATTAGATCACTGGAACTTTCCACGAGGGGAAATTACAACTTATAGACTCATCTATGAGTTGTAAAAGACTCTTATGACGAAGAATTTCCATGTACTTAATCTATCACAATTCATCAATAGAAACTATGAATAATTCAAATACTATCTTACCAATATCGAAGCAAGTATATGAACACTCACGTGTTAAGAACAAATTAACCCATACCCTAAACATGATTTCAAAACAAATTTAATTTACCCTATCAAATAGAATTTAGCAATCAATACACAAATATCTCATCCTTCCCAAATTCATTCAAAAATGCACCTATATCACCACTCACCAAGTCACCACAAAAATTAGATAATCACATTCAAGATCGCTTGGAGTATAGTTCAACCGGCAAAACAAGAATTAATCACCATATGATTCTGACTAATTCAATATATCCAAAACATAATCACACTCCTATGTAACTGAAAATCAATTTACAGTCATAATCAATTA
Source organism: Solanum virginianum (assembly GCA_000787875.1). Lineage (NCBI taxonomy): Eukaryota > Viridiplantae > Streptophyta > Magnoliopsida > Solanales > Solanaceae > Solanum > Solanum virginianum. The sequence goes on along the minus strand of DF360020.1, from coordinate 57,414 downwards.
ACAACCATTCAATCAAACAAGGAGCATGATATCATAGGCATTCAATTACAATATTATAGATATAACACTTAGGGAATAAACAATCAAGTCAATTTATGGCAACCCTAGTCTCTCATTCACAACTCACATTCAAGCAAGTATCAAATGCCTATAGTCCAACTCATTCATATTCACCAAATTAAACTTTCAAAATCAAGATAAATTTAGAAGTTAAAAAACCAAGAAACTTACCAAGTGTGTAGATGATCTTGAGAAAGAAAAAGAAGGTAACTTATGAAGATACCCTAGTTGCCGAATTCTCTTACCAGAAATGGGTCACAATCATCGGAGAAGATGATCGAAATTAATGGGGGTAAGGAATTGGGGAAATACGTCGATAATTAGGGTAACAAATGAGGTCTAATTAATTTTGACCTCCTTTTATACTTTACCAGGTCAACTCTTTAAATTCACTGGATCGGGTTTACGAAACCTCAACTATGAGTGGTAGCTTGGTCTATGACTCGTAAGTCCTGGTCTCATAGACCTCTCAACACTTAGAAAAATTCAAAAACCTACTTGGGTTCCACGAACCCCATTCATGATTCATAGTTTGGACTACAAGTCATAAAGTTAGCTCATAGATGTAATGCACACTTAACCTGCTCATTGTAACTCTCTAACGAGACAAGATTACGAGCAATAAAGTGCAATAAGATTTGTATGCCTGGTCGTACAAACTGTATTAGATGCAATTCTTAGCAAAACCTATAATCTTTGTCTTGAACGTGTATACTCCTCATAAAATGCATTTGCACCCTAGCTATAACAAATCCAATGTCAAAAATAACAATCCAAACACAAACACACAATCAACTCATAATTCAAAAATTGAAAATAAACTCAAACCTATGCTAAAACATCAAAATGCTTGGGTTACCTCCCAAGTAACACCTGATTCACTATCGCGACATAACTTAGACATCTTGAGTACTTAGAATTCCTCAAGATGTGTTGAATCGTTGTCACCAAACTTTTCCTCTTTCATCATACCATTTTGAATATGCTCCAGTTGTGCCGATACAAGTTTGAATTGGCTATTATGTTATTAAATTGCCATCAATTGTTGGTCAGCTTTGTAGTTTATTTTGATAATGTCGAACTTGATCTCTCTTAACATATCATCTTGTGTATTTGCCTTTTCTACCAACTGGGCCAGTATATCTTCAACTCTAGAAGTTCCATTCCCTTATAATGATGGTACGGTAGCATGAACCAACTGCTCCTACAACTTTCTTCCTTATGGCTTACATCTTTGGTGTGATGGCTTCCCCAACTACCCTATGGAGTGTTTAGATCGTGCTTCTGTTTAATTAGCATCTCCAGAT
>DF360020.1:37678-56007 GCA_000787875.1 Solanum virginianum | reverse complement strand
AGTGCTTCTGTTTAATTAGCATCTCCAGATCTGCTTTGTTTTGCTCAAGCATGTGGAAGATATTTGCATTTATCTTTGCTTGTTCAAAGTTCCTATCAGAGTTATCTATGTAACTAGTTGGTTGCTCTCGTATAGGTCTATACACACGATGAATATCAGCCAACTTGTCTAGCTATTCAGTAACTTCTGCAAATGGTTTTCCTAAGACTGAACCTCCCATAAGAGCATTTGTATATGCTCGATTACCTGGGTACAGTGCTTGACAGAAACTCGCTACTAGTGTTGTGTATGATATGGCATGGCTTGGAGCACTCCTCAAGCATCCTTTGAACCACTCGCATGTCGAAATGAGTGAATTACCATGGAATTGCTGAAAGCTAATGATTTGGTCCCTCAGCTTAAACCTGTTTGATCTAATGGAGAACCTTGCTAAGAAAGACCTTTGCAACTCTACCCAACTAGTGATCATACCTTGTGGAAGTTCAGATAATCATAATGCAGCAGTGCCTTTAAGAGACAGTGGGAAGACACGAAATCCTATAACATCCATAGACAGATGTTGTGTTCCTATTACGCTCCTACAAATGTATGCAACATTGTGCAGGTGACCATGTGGATCCTCTAATGGTAGGCTCAAAAACAACCCATGATTTTGAACTATTTAGAGTAGCTTACTAGAAATAGTGAACTTTGAGTTAGCCGGTAGAGGCGGCAACACAATAGCTCCTGTGATGCTAGCGTTCTGTTGGACTATTTTTCTTGTAACCCATTGGATCTCTATGTCAATTGGATCTAAGGGGTTACCTTGACTCCTTGTATTAGGCATACAATACCTAGTATACACTGTAAAGAAACTAAACAAACAAAAACAAAAGTAAAATACAAGAGAACTAAGAAATTAAAACTTGAATTATACTACTAGTGAATTCAATCAAAGTCTTTCCGTATTCCCTGTCAATGACACCATTTTTCTTTTATCACACTAAAGATATACCTCTCTTTTGAAGTAAAAGTGATCATCAAAATAATAAACCTAACCAAGGTTAAGGTCAAATCTCATAGGGAATACGAGACTTTCCAAATTGATTAACCAATAAATAATTCAAGAATTAACCAACTCAATTCCCAAAGAAGGGGGGGGGGCGGGGAGTTGCAATGATTGATAAGAAATTATACTAAACTAACTAAAATGGAAGACAATCAATAATGGAGAACAACTTGGGTATTTTGTTCCCCATGATTCACTAACTCAACATCCTCGGATATCACAATTCGAAACTACAATATTGCATGCAGGAGAGTAATTTAAGTTCTTCCAACCCTTTGGTCAAAGGTGAAGCTAGAATTTCACTATGGGACTTGGCCCATCTCAATAGTAAGCTAAACTAACAATTACCTATAGTCCTAGTCAACCTCCCCTTGGTCTAGCTCGGCTGATTAGACCAGAATACATCATCGAATCCTATTAATAATCTCTTTTCCTATTTATTACCACCAGGATCGAGAAGGTAATACTAGGCGAGTTCTAATGTTAGCCACCTCTAGAAAACATTCAAAATGAAGAGATTTGATTAATATATGTAAATACCCATTCTAAGAATTGCAAATAATCTAGGTCTATTTGGTTACATCATCATGGTTACCACAATCCTAAATTATGGGTTTAACTACTCATATTTTGGGCAAATAAACAAACACTGAATAGAGAAGATATGTTTAGTGATTTACCCAAAAAGATTGAAGAACAAAAAAAAACCAATTTGTATTGAGAATCACAAGATTCAAAGATGACTTGAATCCACAAGTGAATCTCTTCTCCAATACTTAGTCTTTAAATCTAAAACCCTAAAAAAGCTCTAATTTTCATGCTTTCTACTCTAAGTCTGTTGTACTCAATCAGAAACTATGAAAACTGCTCTTAGTGACCTAATATTTGCTTTTTATAATATTTACAAACAAGTTTGTAATATAATTAGAAAAACTGATTGGTGCACCCTATGACTTGTAGTTACGACTCATAACTAGGGTTACAAGTCGTAATCGAGGTTTTGTGTTCAACTTCTTGAATCTTGGACTTCACTTCTATGAAACATCTTCATGAGTCCTAGTTTGATCTATGACTCGTATTGTTCTCTCATAGTTTATATCTCCAATACTTGGTCCAACACTAGAATACACTGGGAAATTCTACGAAACCTTCCAATACGACTCATAGAGTGAACTACAAGTCATAAAGAGGTCTTATATCACTGAATGTCAAATTTTTAGAATTTCATCCAACAGTGGAAATTCTTATAAAACCAACTCTGTGACTCATTGATGGTGCTACAACTTGTAGAGAGTCTTGTAAGTCTGCAAAAACCAAAAAAAGTCCGCAATCTTCCCAAAATTATGCCAATCTGCTTTTCCTGCAAAACCAAACACAAAAACACATAAAAATAAAAAATGTCGCATTGAAAACACACAAAATCACAAGTTTTAGGCATCAAATGTATTGCATTTTGATAGCACGTATACCAACGTCCAATTGTCCAATCAGGACAATTGGTGCCATGGTCAAGGAAACCAAGTTTAAAACTTCAATCGAGATTGAGCTTTTAGGGACAATCGCGAAGGATACTATAATTGCAATCGAGGCTAAGAAAGCGAAGCAAAAATGGTCCCTATGTGCCACTACATAACCACAATATAGGTGCGAATAGCTCAAGAGTTGAAGAGATGTTTGATCGTCTATTGATGAAAACTAAGGCACAGGATGAGATTTTAAGAGGGATGAAATCTGGGATCTCCAGTATAAATTAGAAAATCAAGTCTCATTCTATTGCCATCAAACAACTTGAGAAATAGTTCTATCAAGTGTCAAGTCAACTCAATCAACGTTAGAGGGGTACACTGCCAAGCAACACAATTCATAATCTTGAGAATAAAAGTAGTGTATGGTGGTTACTACTCGTAGTGGCAAGAGCACCATTGATCCTCTTATGCCAGTTGATGAGGATGATGTTCAAGAAGAGATGGTTGTGGCTAAGGATGTGGATACTGGAGATAATCATGGCAAGGATGGGATGAGTGAAGCTGCTTATGTACCACAGATGTTGAAGCCCATTGGAGATGTGGAGTTCGCAAAGGCAATATATGATCTAGGTACCGACATTAATTTACTGCCCCTTGTGGTCTTCAAGAAGCTAGGATTGGGAGTTCCTACTATGATGAGAATGCGATTGTTGATGGCTTACTGCACAGTGAAAAATCTATGGGGATACTTTATGATGTGCTTGAAAGGTTAAAAAGTTCATATTCTCCACAGACTTTGTGATTTTATATTGTGAAGTCAAATTTGACATTCCAATCATCTTAGGAAGGGCATTTCTAACCACTGGTTGAGCACTAGTGGACATGGAAGCTGGTTAATTAAGGTTTAGATTGAACGATGAAGAACTTGTCTTCAATATCTATTAGTCTATGAAGAGGCCAAATGAGCTGAAGAATAAATTTTGGGCACTTTGTAAAGTCTGAGTAACCAAGTTGTCCAAGTTGTGCCGCGACAATAAATCAGGCGCTATTTGGGAGGCGACACAAGATTGTTGATGTAATTGTTATAGTCATAGCTTTATTTTTAGATTTTGGACTTATAAGTAGTTTAGTTTCTTTTATTTTGATTTTAATCTTGGACATTGGGATGGTTGTATAGACGATAACTGTGTGTTGTATATATAATGTGTAGGTATATGGCTAAGTTAGCCATTTATGGCTGAGAGGGGCATCAAGAAGTGCCTTTACGACTAGTTTTATGGGTCGTAAATCACTCTACAACCCATACACTATCTCGTAGATATTTCTAGTGAGGAAACATTATGCACCCCAGTCCATGAACCAACTTTACAATCCATATATACAACTACGATTCGTTATTAGGGCTCATGGAACCCAGGTAAGTGTTTTGAATTTTTGACCAAATGTTGAGGTCTCTACAACAAACTCTACGAGTTGTACTTCTTTCTATGACTCTTAGAATAGTCCGTGAAACCTAGTCCTCAAAATTAGGGTTTGGACCATCTACTAAACCAGAATTCACAAGCCGTAAAATACTCTACAACCCGTAAGTGAGGTTTCATATAGTACAGGCCTATTAGTTTTGGACTGACTAGGTCAAACTATAAATTGGGATTACGGGTCGCATATAGTCCAGGCCCATCAAGTTTGGACTGACCAGGTCATACTATTTTGACCCCATTTAAGCCCTAATTTACAAATTCTACTAGGTCAACTCCCCACCCAAAAACATTCGATCATTGATGGAAATACCGCCTCTACCTTTTGGCACGATTTTTCGGCAGACTAAGGTTTCTAGTGTCTTATCAACTCCTTCATCTTCTACATTCTAATTGTCACAACCCAAGCCTAGGGCCTAGACATGACATGGTGAGTAGGAAGTCCAAAGGTATCCTAAACAAACCTCTTAGCATATCTTGTACACATCCTTGGTTATGAAAATGAAAATAAACATCAATAGGAGTCAAGTTAAAAAGGGAAGCGGGACTAAGGGAAGTCTTTTATATACATACGAATATAAGAAGAGAAAAGCTCAAAAGCATATACAACTCTACAAAAATAGAGCAGGGGCAAAGATACTTCCTGGGCTCACCCTCATGATAACAAGTGTTTTACATAAAAGAAGTGTCATCCTAGCATGAGTAACATAGATATTGTCCTCGAAGTGGAGGACTCACCAAAGCTTTATTCGAAGTACCAAAATGGCCACGTGGAGGAGGATGATCAAAGAAGCTCTGGTCCCTACATAGTAATGTCATGTATGTATAGAGTATCAGTTAGTATGTTTGAATGTATTGAGTTTGTGGGGTGCAATGCAACAAAGTCATAAGCCAATATATTCAAAATGCATAATCATAACCAATGCATATATAATATCAATATGACATGCATGATCAATGCTTGTAATAAAACATGCTTGTAAAATATTCAACTTGCATATTATATCTTACATATGTGGGAAGAGAACTCAACCAACATAGACCAAGAAGCTACAACTTGGAACCCAATGCATGATACCTCCTTAGTACAGGTGACCGGGCATGACACTCCCTGGCAAAATGTGGTCTACTTGTCAAGGCATACCAAACATGATAACATGAACTAGATGGATCCACTAGCATAGCAAGGGTAAAATATTTCATAATATGGTGACACATAGTTTAGAGACTAAAGACTTTTTATAAGGACCCCTTGTGTCGAGCCCCCATCTTAAGCCTCAATCAGTGCTAAGTCTAATCCAATGAAATACTTGAAATAATCATACTTTAATTATAATATGAATAACTTGTAAGAGACATGATAGCTTGACATGAGTAGCTCATTAACATGCTTGACCTCTACTAGTCAGCCTAACTTGAACATGAGAGTAAATAATATTCATACATTATCCCTTGTCTTGACATGAATGACTCACAACAGGTTAAAATATTTAAATAGGGCTCAACTTGATACTTGCAAAATCATAGATACTTTTTATGAATTCAATACATGCTTGGAAGCCCTTTATGATCCTGAAATCACTTGACTTGTAAATCATGTAATAGTTAATCAATAACTTGAGAATTCTTATCATGTAATTTAATCAAGCACATGGCAGGTTCATGATACTTTTTCAAAATCATGCAACTCAAGAGTAAAATAAGAAGAGTAAACTCAATACAAATCAACCCACCATCACTGTAGTAAAACCCTCTTTTAGGGTATCTTAAAATCCATCACAAAAGCTCATAATAGTTCATAGTTTCAGAAAAGGTTGGGCTCCATAGTTGAAAGGATCCATGGATGAAGACCCACATACCTTAAACCTTGAATTTCTTGAGATGAACTTGAAGGAGACTTGAGGCTTGAGATGGGTTCTTGAGTTCCAAAATGGAGCTTGAAATTCTTGCATTTGAATGACAAATTTGATAAAGTCTTGTAGAGGTTTTAGAGAGGGTTTTGTGAGTTATAGAGTTGAAAAATCACTAAGTATGGAAGATTTCACGTTTAAAAGGGCATGGGGTTATTACCCCAATGCCCTTGGATGAAATGAGAAAAATGGCTAAGTATGGAAGATTTCACGTTTAAAAGGGCATGGGGTTATTACCGCAATACCCTTGGACGAAATGAGAAAACTAAAGAAAAACGTACACTGGTCCGCATCCCTAGCGCGATGCGAACCCTACGCATAGGATAACTTACACTAGTCTGCCCCCCAAGCATGTCGTGGCCTAGGCATGGATAGACACTAAAAGTCAGAAATTAGCAAAATTATTTTTGGCTAAGGGTCTTCTAAAATCTGGGTTATACCCATTTCCCACTCAATTTTGATCCCTGATAAAAAATGTAAAGTCAGATTTTCAAATCATGCATTGATTTTGAGATATATGGAAATTACATTTATAGATATGGCTTTCTGTTTTTGACAAGCTTAGCGCAGCCATCTTATCCACTGAACTAGATACAACCGTCCTCTATACGCAAACTCCTGGGGCATTCCAACGTATATGAGAGGTGTTTCAATATCTCCCCCTTGGAAACACTCATCCCCGAATGTCAAAGAAACATACGCAAGAGATAAAATCATGAGACTTCCAGCCCGACATGAAAGCAACAAATGCATTTAAACACCAGACTTAAAAAATTTTCATATATATTCATCAAAACCATCAAAAATTGTCAACATGAACATGCATGTATGCAAAGATGACTCGAGGGTTGAAATTTAAGACTTGAAATCATAGATGGGACTTAATTTATTACCTTCGCCTTGAGTAGAGTGGAAGAGGTATGGATATGACTTCTTCATGTCTCTTCGGTTCCCCATGTTACACTTTCAACTTGTTGATTCCTCTAAAGGACCTTGATGGATGCTATATCTTTCTTTCTCAACCCTTTTCACTTGCCTATCCAATATTTCCATTAGGACTTCCTCATTGGTCAAGCTATCTTCCACAACACCCACAACTTCTAAGGGCACTATAGCACTTGGGTCACTAACACATTTCCTCAACATAGACACATGAAAGACTGGATGAACTACACTCATATCCGTAGGCACTCTAATACAAAGGCAACCTTGCCAATCCGAACAATGCCCTTCACGTGAAGACTTCAAATACTAATCATCTACACAAAAATCAAGATATCTTCTCCTCACATCGGAGTAGGACTTTTGTCTACTCTAGGCTGTCTTCAATCTTTCCCTTATCAACCTCACCTTCTCCAAGGCCTCCATAATCAAATTCGAGCCTAACAAAGCCATGTCCCCTTTATCAAACCACCTAAAAGGGGATTTACATCGCCTACCGTATAAAGCTTCAAGGAGGGCCGTGCCAATACTTGAATGGTAGCTATTGTTGTAAGCAAACTCAATAAGTGGAAATTGTTCATCCCAACTACCCTTAAAATCCAAAACATAAGCTATGAGCATACACTCAAGAGTTTGGATAGTCCTTTCGACTTGACAATCCGTTTGAGGATGAAAAGCCGTGCTTAGCTTGACGTTAGTACCAAGACCCCTTTGGAAGGATATCCAAAAACTGAGAAGTGATTTGAGCACCATAATTCGAAATGATAGACAAGGGTACCCCATGTAATCTAACCAACTTATGAATATATAACTTGGCATAATCTTTGGCACCATAAGTCATTTTAACCGATAGAAAGTGAGCAGAATTTGTCATTTTATGAATAATAACCCAAATGGAATCATAGTGTTTCCTAGTCTTTGGTAACCCAAAAACAATATCCATATTGATCTCTTCCTACTTCCAAGTAGGAACTTTTATGTCTTGCGGTAGGCCACCTAACCTTTGATGTTCGGCTTTCACTTGTTGGCAATTGTGACAACCAGCTACAAACTTGGCAATATCTCTCTTCTTACTACCCCACTAATACACCTCCCTTAAATCTCTGTACATCTTTGTGGAACTGGGGTGAATAAAATAGGATGAACTATGGGCCTCCTTCAAAATCAACTCCGTCAAGTCACCAACAATAGGCACACATAACCTACCTTGGTACCTAAGGGCACTATCTCCCCCTTGGGGGAGAACCTCCACTTTACCATCTTTCACCAAAACCTTCAATTTTAGCAAGGAGGGGTCAAGGTCTTGTTTTGACTTGACTTCCTCAATCAAAGAAGATTTGGAACCATCAACAACCACTACACCACCATTTTCAACTTCATTCAACCTAACCCCCAACCTAGCTAATTGGTAAACTTCTCTAACCACCTCCTTGGTACCAATATCAATATAAGCTAGACTACCCATGGACTCTCTACTTAGAGTATCAGCCACAACATTAGCTTTGCTGGGATGATAGTACACACTCATATCATAATCCTTAAGGAGTTCTAACCACCTTCTTTCCCTCAAGTTAAGACCTTTTTGTGTGAACACATATTGGAGACTCTTGTGGTTGGTAAACACTTCCACGTGAACCCCATACAAGTAATGACGCAAAATTTTTAAAGCAAACACCATGGCTGCCAATTCAAGACCATGGGTGGGATAATTTCGCTCATGTACCTTAAGTTGTCTAGATGCATATGCTATAACCTTGCAATTTTGCATCAAAACACACACCCAAACCAATTCTTGCATCATAATAAACCACTAACCCTTCTAACCCTTCCAGTAGAGCCAAGATAGGAGCGGAGGTAAGCTTGTCTTTCAATGTTTGAAAACCCTTTTAACATTCATCGATCAAAACATATTTTGCCTTTTTTTGGGTCAAATTTTTCATAGGGAAAGAAATAGAAGAGAAAACATTCGCAAACCTCCGATAGTAACCTGCCAAACCCAAGAAACTCCTAATATCCGTCGAAGTTAAGGGCCTAGGCCAATTCCTTATCACATCTGTCTTCTTAGGGGCCACTTTAATTCCATCACCCCGACACCACATGCCCTAGGAATGCAACCTCTTTCAACTAAAATTCACACTTTTCATATTTAGCAAACAACCTCTCATCCCTCAAAATTTGCAACACCACCCTCAAGTGATTCACATATTCTTCCTTACTACGGGAATAAATCAAGATATCATCAATAGAAACCACCACAAATATATCAAGGTAGGGTTTAAAGTCATTATTCATGAGATCTATAAATATTCATCAATAAAGATCACCACAAGCATATCAAGGTAGGGTTTAATGAAACTATTCATGAGATCCATAAATATTGTCGGTGCATTAGTCAAGCCAAAAGATATTATCACAAACTCATAGTGCCCATACCTATTCTAGAAAGTTGTCTTGGGAATGTCACATTCCCTCACTCTCACTTGGTGGTATCCAGAGCGAAGATCAATATTAGAAAAGTAACTAGCCCCTTGTACTTGATCAAAAAAGTCATCAATCCTTGGTAGAAGGTATTTGTTCTTTATAGTGACTCTACTAAGTTGCCGGCAATCAATGTACATTCTAGGAGAACCATCTATTTTCTTTACAAATAACACCGGTGCACCCCAAGATGACTTGTTAGGCCTTATGAAACCCTTCTACAATAAATCCCTAAATTGATCCTTCAACTACTTCAACTTCGCCCAGGCCATATGGTAAGGGGGAATGGAAATGGGTTGCGTATTAGGAAGGAGGTATATACCAAAGTCTATTTCTCTTTTGGGAGGAGCATCGAGAAGCTCACAGGGAAAGATATCAAGACACTCATTGACCACAGAAACCGACTCAATAGGATGGACTTTAGACTCAACATCCCTAACCTTTACAAGGTGATAAATGCAACCCTTAGAAATCAACTTTGAGGCTTTAAGACAAGAAATAAGAATCTACCCTTGACCACCACATTATGACTTTCCCACTCAAGAACAGGCTCATTAAGGAATTAAAATCTAACTTTATGGGTCCTATAATTAATGGAAGTATGATATGCATGTAACCAATCCATCCTAAGAATAATATCAAAATCCACCATATCAAGTTCAACAAAATCACATGGTAAGACTTTATGCTATATGGACACGGGAAAATCCCTATGGACTCTTTTGGCACTAATGGACTAACCAATGGGGGTAGACACTTCATAAGGTTCAAATAACAATATGGGACACATATGAAGCTTATTGACAACAAAAGGAGTAATGAAAGAAAGAGTGGCACCCAGATTTATCATTACGTACACATCATAATCAAAAACCTTTAACATTCTAGTAAAAAGATCGAGCACCTCATCTACTCCTTGCCTTCCTTGGAGAGCATAGAACCTATTTTGCCTTGGAGCACCCCCTTCTTGGTCCCCCTTTGCCCTTTGACTTGCATTAGCACCTTCGCCTTGAGGACGACTATCTCTACCCTTGTTTTAGCATGAGGATAATCAATAACCTTGTGACCCATCTCACCACAACCAAAGCAAGCACTAGGATTTTTCAAACATGGACCACCATGGTTTCTCCTACACTTTTGGCAATTCAGATGGGCTGTCCCACCATTGCCACCTTGGAATCTTTGGTTAGACACTCCATCATTAGAAAACCACTTATTAGGAGCATTGGATGAGCCTTGGCCTTGGAACTTGTGGTTTTGATGAAGGCTACCCTTAGAACCTTGGAAGCCACTCTCAAATCGAGCCCTCTTGGACTCCCTACTTCTCATCTTTCTAAGCTTTTCCTCCTCAAGTTGTTCGATATGTGTCATGAGCTGAGACAAATCCATATCACTTACAAAAATTATGGTATGACACTTTTCATTCACCAAGTCGAACACTCCCGACAAAAACTTGTTGATTCTAGCTCTAGGGTCAGCAACCAAATATGGAGCATACTTGGAAATCTTCTTGAACTTGAGGGCATACTCCCTCACACTCATGAAACCTTGCTTGAGGTTCATAAACTCTATCATATTAGTCTTTATTAACTCGATAAGGAAGACCGATTGAGGAAGGTGGCTTTACACTCCTCCTAACAAATGACATCATCATTTCTCCTCACCAATTTCTATTGAGTAAACCAAATTCGGGCCACACCCTTGAGTTGGTAGGCCATTAATTCTACTTTGTCCTTTGAATTGACCCCTATGATAGATAGCACTTGATACAGCTCATTGATGAACTCCTGGGGATCCTTTTCTGCCTTGGACCCATGAAACTCCAGAGGATTCATCCTTGTGAAATCCCTCACCTTTGAGGTCAGAGAAGGAGCATGAGGGCCTTGGGCCCCTTGGTTCATCTTGAGGAGCTTAAGAAGCGGGAGGCGCCAGTTGCTCCTCTGGTGTACGGGCTCTCCTTGGTCTTCCTCTTGGTAGCGGGATATCTAGAAGAGGAAAAGAGCATTTGTTAGGGAGGAAGCATTATTTTTAAACCTAAAGCACAACAAAGATCATGTAGAAGTGAAAAAATTCCTAAAACGCCTCATAGCTTGCTATACATAGTTATGGCATGCTTCACAACCATAAATAACAGTCTACTTGACATGGTGTGTTGAATATCCGAGGACCATTAACAACCTAGTGCTCTATTACAAGCTTTTCATGACTAAGCCTAGGGCCTAAATGTGACACAGTGAAGGGGAAGTCCGAAGACATCCCGAACAAGCCTCTTAGCATATCTTGTACACATCCTTGGTTGCGAAAATGAAAATAAACATCAACAAGAGTCAAGTATGAAAAGGAAAGCAGGACTAAGGGAAGTCTTTCATAAACATAGGAACGTAAGAAGAGTCATACTTAAAACAATATACAAACTTAGTATCCAACAACACCTCTACTAGAACGGAGCGAGGGCCAAGACACTTCTCGGGCTCACCCTCGTAATAACAAGTGTTCAATATTAAAATAGTCCTATCATAGTATAAGTAATATAGATATTGTCCTCGAAGTGGAGGACTCACCAATGCTTTCTTTAAAGTACCGAACTAGTCACATGGAGGATGATGATAAAAAAGAGCTCTAGTCCCTTCATGGTAATATCATTTAAGCATAGAGTATTCGTTAGTATGTTTGAATGTACTAAGTATGCAGGGTGCAATGCAACAAATACATAAGCTAATATATTTAAAATACATAATCATAATCAATGGATATATAATCACAATATGACATGTATGATCAATGTTTGTAATAAGATATGCTTGTAAAATTTTCAATTTGCATATTTTATCATACATATGTAGGAAGAGACCTCAACCGACATAGACCAAGAATCTACAACTTAGAATCCAAGGCATGAGACCTATTCAGTATAGGTTACTGGGCATGACACCCCCCAGCGAAGTGTAGTCTACTTGCCAAGGCAAACCAAATATGATAACATGAACTAGATGGATCCACTAGTATAGCAAGGGTAAAATATTTCATCGTATGGCAGCTTATTGTTTAGAGAATAAAGACTTTATATAAGGACCCCTTGTGTCGAGCCCCCATCTTAATTCTCAATCGGTTTTAAGTTTAATCCAATGAAATACTTGAAATAATCATACTTTAATCATAATATGAATAACTTGTAAGAGACATGATAGCTTGACATGAGTAGCTCATTAACATGCTTGACCTCTACTAGTGAACCTAACTTGAACATGAGAGTAAATAATATTCATACATGATCCCTTGCCTTGATATGAATGGCTCACAAAAGATTAAAATCTTGAAATTGGGCTCAACTTGATACTTGTAAAATCATAGATACTTTTCATGAAATCAATACAAGCTTGAAAGCCCTTTATAATCCTGAAATCACTTGACTTGTAAATCATGTAATAGTTCATCAAGAACTTGAGAATTTTTATCATGTAATTTAATGAATAACATGGTGGGTTCATGATACTTGTTCAAAATCATGCAACTCAAGAGTAAAACAAGAAAAGTAAACGTAATGCAAATCAATCCACCATCATTGTTGTAAAACCCTCTTTTAGGGTATCTTGAAATCATCACAAAAGGTCAAATAGTTCATAGTTTCATAGCTCAAATCATGCATAGTCTCAATAGACAAAAAATTAATTCAAGGAATAAGCTTCATATAGATGTTCATACATAATCAATCAACACTTAATAAAACCCCAACATGATTTATGTTCATATTTCATAATAAAAGATATCCATAAGTAATACAACTTGAAATTATGCAATTTTCATAAAAGAGAAGGCTGGGCTCCATAGGTGTAAGGACCCATGGATTACGACCCACATACCTTAAACGTTAAATTTCTTGAGATGAAATTGAAAGAGACTTTAAGGATGAGATGTGTTTTTTGAGTTCCAAAATTGAGCTAGAAATCCTTGAATTTGAATGAGAGAATTGATAAAGTTTTGGAGAGGTTTTAGAGAGGGTTTTATGATTTATAGAGTTAAAAAATGGCTAAGTATGGAAGATTTCACGTTTAAATAGGCATGGGGCTATTACCCCAATGCACTTGAACGAAATGAGAAAACTAAGGAAAAACTTACATTGGTCTGCGTCCCTGACGTGATAGACCCAATGCATAGGCAAATTTACACTAGTCCGCGCCCCAGGCGCATCACAGCCTAGGCGCGGATAGACACTAGAAATTCAAAAATTAGCAAAAATTAATTTTCGCTACGGGTCTTCTAAAATATGGGTTATACTCATTTCCCACTCAATTTTGCCCCCCCGATAAAGAATATGAAGTCAAAATTTTGAAATCATACACGAATTTTGAGATATATGGAAATATCATTATGGGGTATTCCGACGCACATGAGGGGTCTTTCATTAGCCACATAATTTGGTAAGCTTTCGCTCAATACAGTACCATTAATTCACCAAATATTATATGGTTGATTGAATATTATGTCGGGAATGGTTATATTAGACACAAACCCATGTATGTTTATTGTTGTGATTTGATAATTGAATGAATGGTTTCCCATGTTTGAATATGTGTTTAGGACCAAAAGTTGGTGTAAATTGCCTTGTTGGGTGTTTTGAATAATACGATTGACACCCTTATAATCAATCACCATTTGATTTAAATGGATTATATGTTTGCTATTTGGTGTGTGATTTCATGAGTTGATGCTTATATTGTTGATCCATTCAAAGTATGGTTGGAAAGGTTGGGAAAGCATGTTTTGTCATTTTTGATAGGGTATATGTACTAAATATCATGTTGGGGTGTTGGTTGTGTTGTTATGAATCATGTGGGTGTGTCATATTGCTTTGATGCTAGTAGAATAAGTTGGAAAAGTCATATGTTGTCCTTTTTGATGGACTTAGAAACTCAGGTGACTCTAGTCTACGAGCGACTTTTACGATCCATGGCCATTCCACTAGTTGTAATTGCCCCTCGTATAAGATTCTAGAAACCTGATGTTTCTGAGTTCCCATCAGATGAGACCTTCTATGAGTCATAGAGTACTTTACAGCTCGTATAAAGGTCTCATGGACCTCTGCCTGAAATAAATTCTGACATTAGAATCATCTATGACTCAGTCTACAACTCATAGAAGATTTTACGAGTTGTGCCTGGTCTCGTAAACATTTCCAGTAAATAAAGTATTTTATGAACACTATTTTATGAGAGCCTTTTGCAGCTCATAATTTCCACTATGACCCATAGAGGTGCTTTCGTAGACCATTCTGCAACTAACTCTAAGTTAGTTTTGTAGTTCATTTTCTAATCTATGGGGCTAACCAAGGTGCATAATTATCTATGTTTCAGGTACCATGGCCCCAAAAGTAAGACGTGAGGAAATTAAGGCCATGTAAAGGAGGCTAAAGGATGAGCAGATCCCCACACCGAGTGGTTTACTAGAGGAGCTCAGCGTCTAGCCCAACCCGAAGGCTGACAAACCATAGACGAGGGCTGCTGCCAGAGCTGGGCAGACTCAGGCGCTTGTCATTCAAACTACCCAGTCTAATGAGAGAGACCACTATAGGAGTGACTCTATTCAAAGTATTTTATCAGAGAGAAGTTCAGCTCAGAGTCAGGCTCCGGCGATAGATCGGAGACAGAGTCCTCTATCATACCACGGGCATCGATATCTCCATCAGATGCTCTAACTAGTCAGTGGTATATCGCAAGTAGGTAGGACATCTATACAAAATACATGTAGAGTATAGAGCAGGGCAAGCCAGCCTACTCCATTTATGAGGAGCCCCGTGTCATCCCAGATAGACTAGACAGTGTCCCCGACCTCTAGGACATGATGATCTGATATGGGCTCCAATAGTTGACTAGATCACTCAGGAGATACTCCCCAACTATGGTGAGGGAGTTCAATGCATTATATGCAGCCACCATTCATAATACGCTTCCCAAGGGGAAGAAACCCCTCACTTAGCCTAGACTGATGGAGAACAAAGTGAGGGGTCGAGGGGTGGACATCTTGGAGACCACCATCTGCCATATGGTATTTGGGCTAGAGTTCCCCACCCACAAATCCAAAGTTGAGTTTGACCACAAAGTAATGAAGACGTGGGACTTGATAGTGATGAGAGATCTAGAATGCAGAGCTAACTTTATAAGATGGGTGGCTGGGTTGATTGCTGAGCTAGGTCCAGAACTTGCATGGGTTGCCACTGAATCAGAGCCTATTATCAAGGGTTATCTTAGTTTTACTGCCAAATTTTAGTGGGTGATTGTCAGATCACGCATCCGGCTGACACTTGCTGATAATACCTTGACGCCGAAGCGTGCAGTGCTAGTTGCCAACATCAGCTGCCTATGCGATAGATTGCCCCGCCTCATTGCCAAGCAGATCAATGAGGCCTCCCTGAAAAGATACACATTTAAATCATGATATAGATGACTCATGCTTAAGTCAAGCTTTAAAGGGGACATACACATTCACATCTTCATAAGTTCAATGCAATTCGTCATATTAAGGCTTAAATCACTTTAAAATCAACAGTAAACCATAACTTATACATCAATTGAACTTAATAAACAATAATATTGAAAACCCATATTTAAAGTAGCTAAAATTCCATGAAATTAAGTTGAAATGATCGAAATCGTAATTTCCTTATATCTCAAAATTCATGCGTTATTTCAAAAATCTGACTTTATTCTTGTTCAGGGCGTCAAATTGAGTAGGAAATGGGTCTAACCCTAATTTTAGATTTAAGGATTCATAGTTTTGATTTTCAAAATTTGACGAAAACAGTGTCCAGGCACGTCAGTGGCACGACGCGCCTCAGTGTATTTTACTGCTAAGTTTTTTTGTCCAGTCCAAGGCCTTTAGGTCTTGGGCCTAAGCCTTCCAACACATAAAAATACCTAGACTTAGCCTCATTTCACCCTTATATTATCCAAGACATTCCAAAATACACACTCAAACACTTAGAAAATATTTCATCTCCAAATTTCAAGTCTCAAAAGTCATCTAGATTCGAAGGTTCTGATTCAAGCTTCAAGTCTCCATCTCCAATCTTCTTCAAGGATTCTCTAAAAGCTAAGGTATATGGATTTTTTTTCATGGGTTTCTTTCACCTATGACACCCAAGCTTCTTTTTCTTAAAGATTGCATGATTTAAAGGTGATTTACTCATGGGTCTTATTTATTATGAAATTCACTGCACTATGTTGGGGTTTATGAAATTGGGATTGTTTTACTATGTTTAGGGCTATGAATCTAAGATCTATTATGAGATTTTATGTAGGGTTTTGATGTATATTGGTTGAAGGTGTTACTAAGTATCTATTGATGATTTTACATTAGATTTTCTAGCATGATAATACTCTTGAATTGCATGGTTTTACACTAGTATTACACACCAGCCAAGTTGTTTGATAAAATGTCATGTTATGGTTTCTTGAGGAATTTAAGGTCCAATGCATGTCTTATGAGATGAATGACTTTATCATGATGAAAAGAATGTATGTATATGATGATGAAAGGAATGTTGGTATAAGATGATGATAGGAGTGTATAAATATAATATTATCTTAAAAGTGTTGGGGATGACCAAGCCTCACCTGGAAGGTTGTAGGCCCGGGTAACCTTGTTGTCACGGCCCAAGTCTTGGGCCTAAACATGAAATGGTGAATGAGGAACCTGAAGGAACCCCAAACAAGCCTCTTTACTTATCATTACACATCACTGGTCGCGAAAGCATATAAAAGATATAAAGAGTAAGAACAAGGGTAAAGGGCTAAGGGGAAAGCTTGCATAACATCATAATCAAGAGACAAAGAGTCAAAGCTCATATCATAGATACATAACATATCCAATAAACACCTCTAATACATAGATAAGAGTGGGGCCAAAGAAAAAGAAATCGGGCTCACCCTCATAGTCAAAATAGAAAATAATTAAGAGTGTCTCAATACATAATAAGAGAAACATAGACTAAGGTCCTCGAAAAGTAGGATTCACCA
Source organism: Solanum virginianum (assembly GCA_000787875.1). Taxonomy (NCBI): domain Eukaryota; kingdom Viridiplantae; phylum Streptophyta; class Magnoliopsida; order Solanales; family Solanaceae; genus Solanum; species Solanum virginianum. Next base: position 38,673 of record DF360020.1, on the reverse strand, counting down.
ACTAGTTTGAGTAGTACCAATCAACATAGAGGAGGAGGATGATCAACTTGGGCTCCGGTTCCTGCATGGTGATATCATGTAGGCAAGAGTATGCATTAGTACATTTAAATGTACTAAGTATGTAGGATGCGATGCAACCAGAGATAGGCATCATAATCAAAATGCATAACAATAGACAATGGGCATAATATTACAATATGACATATATGATCAATGCTTATGTAAAACATGCTAAAGCAACTCATCCTTATATAGGATATCATATGTGTAGAAGAGACCAAACTAGATTTCCAAAGTACAAACCCCTTGGAAGGTTGATGATGATCTCACCCATCACCCTGGTGTATGAGGTACAAACCCCTTAACTAGGTTAGTGATGATCGCACCCATCACCCTGGTGTGTGAGGTACAAACCCCTCTGGTAGGTTGGTGATGATCTTACCCGTCACCCTGTTGTGTGAGGTACAAACCCCTCAACTAGTTTTATGGTGATCTCACCTATTATCCTAGTGTGTGAGGTACAAATCCCTCAACTAGGTTTGTAGCAATCTCACCTACCACCCTTGTGTTTGAGATATTAACCCCTCAACTAGGTTACTCGGATTGGGTATGGTCTAATGTAACACTTTATATAGAATATATCATATACATAAGCTCTTTTCATCGTCATATAGTCATTTATTTCATATGTCATGCTTTGGAGCTTCAGTTCCTCAAGAAACCACATCCGGATATTTTGTCAAACTCTTCGAGGGTGTGTAGTGCTAGTGTAAAACCATGCAATTCAAGAGTGAAATCATGCTAGTAAATTCAATGTAAAAGCTTCAATAGATACTTGGTAACACCCTCAACCAATAAACATCAAAACCCTTCACCAATCCTTTGAATAGATCTTAGATTTATAGCTCAAAACATGGTAAAACAGTCACAATTTCATAAGCTCAAACATAGTGTGCAGTGATTTTCATAATAGATAAGACCCATGAGTAAATCAA
>DF360020.1:1749-37576 GCA_000787875.1 Solanum virginianum | reverse complement strand
AAAAAGCTTGGGCATCATGGGTGAAAGGAACCCATGAAAGAAACCCACATACCGACTTTGGAGAATCCTTTAAGAAGATTGGAGATGGAAACTTTAAGCTTGGATGAATTCCTTAAGATTCGAAAGAGATTTGGACACTTGAATTTTGAGAGAAATATTAGTCTATCGGAGACTTGGAGCTTGAAAGAAATCCTTAGATCCGAAAGAGGTTTTGGGACTTGAATCTTGAGAGAATTATTAGTCTAAGTGTTTGAGTGACTATTGGGGAATGTTTAGGATGATATGAGGGTGAAATAAGGCTAAATATAGGTATTTCACGTATGGGAAGGCTTAGGCCCAAGACCTAAAGCCTTGGACTCGAAACAGAAAAATGACCAAAATAATAGTAGGGTGTGTCGCGCCCCAGATGTGGATTTAACACTGGAAATTGCAACTTTGAAATTTTAGGATTTTGCTACGGTTGCTCTAAAATTAGGGATGGACCCATCTCCCACTCAATTTTTCCCCCCGAACAAGAATATGAAATTGGATTTTCAAAATAATGAATGATTTTTAGATATATGGAAATTACGATTTGGGCACTTTAGAGGCACATTTTTGGGTACTTTTTGGGATCGTTTCAATATCTACCCCTACGGAACATTCATCCCCGAACATAAAAGAAACATACATGACAAAGAGTAATCATGAATAAATCAGCCCCAGCAAGAATGCAATATTACATTTAGAACATTATTTTCAAAATCTCAATATAAGTGTAAAATCATCATAGATTTGTCAACTTAAGCATGAATGCATATGAATGACATAGGGGCTGAAACATAAGACTTGAAATCACATAAAGAACTTAGTCGTTTTCTTAGGCTTGATTAGAGTAAATCAGGTACGAATTCACTCCCATAAGACCGCTTTGGCTTCGTTGGAGACACCTTTGACTTGATGATCCTTTCAAGAGGGCCTTAGTAAACACCACATCCTCATTAATAAACTTCTCCACTCATCCATCAAACACCTCCACCGGGACTTTCCCTAAGCCAACTTATTCTCCATATCACCCATAATTTCAAAGAGTGTTATAGCACTAGAGTCTCCACCACATCCCCTCAACTTAGAAGCATGACAAACTGGATAAACCATGCCCTTACCATAGGCAATTCCCAAACTTAGGCAACCTTACCAACCTCCCTCTACACTCTATAAGGACTCATAATCCTCAACTCAATTGTCAACCTTAAATACACCTAACCCACTTGGTACCATAACCACCATCTCCCCCTTGGGAGACAACCTCCACTCTATCATCTTCTCACCCAAAACTTCCAACTCTAATAAGGTGGAATCATGGCCTTGCCTAATCTAGACCTCTTAACCCAAGAAGATTTGGAACCATCAAGAATGCTACACCACCATGCTCAACTCCTCTCAATGTAACTCTCTTAACCCAAGAAGATTTGGAACCATCAAGAATGCTACACCACCATGCTCAACTTCTCTCAATGTAACTCCCAATCTAACCAACCGATGGATCTCACTCGGCACCACATGACCTAAGAAGGCAACCTCTTGCAACTAAACTCATATTCCTCCTATTTAGCATACAACTTCCTCCCCCAAACTTTGTAGTTCTACCCTTAATGACTCACATGCACTACCTCATTAGGGAAACAAACCATCATATCATCACCAAAACCACCAAAAGCCTATTAGAGTAGGGGCTAAAAGATCTTATTCATGAGACTTGTAAGTATAAGCTGTGTACTAGTCAAACCAAAAGGCACTACCCCAAAACTAAAATATCGGAAAGGAACATTCAAGGCCTCATCAACCACCAACAATAATTCTATCAACACCTCCAATTCTCACAATATGATAAATGTAACACCTTAGAGATCAATTGTACCTTAAGACATGAAATGGACCTACCTCCCTTGCTACCACTTGACCACTTCCCACTCAATGACAAGCTCATTAGGGAGTCGAGATCTAACGCTACAGGTCCTACTATCTATGAAGACACAATATGCACATAACTATTTCATCCCTATAATGACATCAAAATCCACCATACCAACTCCAACAAGCCACAAAGCGAGACATAATGTAATACAAACATGAATTAATAACTACGAACCTTCTATCAATCATATACTCAACAAAATGATAGACATCAAAGGTCCACACAACAACTTGGGCACACAAGAAGCCCCACTAGCAACAAAAAAAATAGAGAAGAAATAGTGGACCGAGCCTTTCAATGATGCATATCAAAGCCAAGGGAGCTTTAACTTACCAGTAATAGCATCGGGCATCTCATACCCTCCTTGAGCCACTTGATCAACATGATTACCTCGATCCAAAAGTCGACCACCCTTACTCCCCCTTCAAACAAATGGGCAATCCACTAGTTTATGACCCACTTTACTATATCCAAAGCAAGCACTAGTGTTCCTCCGACATGGGCCACAGTGGTTCTTCCCACACCCTCGATACTTAGGATTAGTCATCCCACCATCACCTTTTTTTGGTTGAGAAAGAGGACAACTACTAACTTGGTGCGCAAATCCACCACAACCCAAGCAAGCATTAGACTTTTTCAAACTTAGGCCACCATGGCCCTCCCCACACTTTCAGCATTTAGGCCTTTCCACCCCCTCATCACCTATTTTACCCCTTTTATGCTTATAAGGACACTCCTTTATTATACAACCCATCTCCCCACAATCATAACAAGCATTAGTACCTTTCAAGCATGGGCCATCATGGCCTCTACCATATTTTGGGTACCTAGCATAAGGCACCACACCACCTCTATCTCTTCCCTGGGAACTTTGGAACTATCCTCTCAATATGGGCCCTCTTGGCCTCACTACCTCTTCCCCCACCAATAGAAGTCTCAGGAGCATCTACTTGTTGATTGAGTTGAGTTGCCAATGTTGTCACCGCTTTGGCCATTATCCATAAAGCATTACGAACCTCTGCATTCAACATATCACCATCTTGAGTAGCTAGAGACATATCCTGAAATGTAACAGTTAGGGATTAACAATAAGTCCTAAGGGACCTATCTCTATCGCATGACATGGATCATAAAGAAGTGAAATATTTCCTAAAACGTCTCATAGCCTCCTATTCATAGTTGTGGTGCACAACATAACCATGAATAAGACTCTAATTGATGCAGTATGTCAGACTCTGAGGATATAATAACTTAGTGCTCTAATACCAAGTTTTTCACGACCCAAGCCTAGGGTCTAGATGTGACACAGCGAATGAAGAACCCGAATGAATCCAAATAAGCCTCTTAACTTATCATTACATGTCATTGGTCACAGAAGCATATAAAAGACATAAAGAGTAAGAATATTGGCAAAAGGGACTAAGGGGAAAGCTTGCATAACATAATAATCAAGAGACTAGAGTCAAAGCTCATATCATAAATAAATAATATGTCCAACAAACACTTCTACTACATAGATAAGAGCGGGGGCCAAGACAAAGCAATTGGGCTCAACCTCATAGTCAAAATAGAATATAAAGCAGTGTATCTTAATATATAATAAGAGAAACATATATAAACATCCCCGAAATGGAGGACTCACCAACTAGCTTAAGTAGTACCGAACTAGCCACACGAAGGAGGAGGATGATCAACTTGGGCTTCAGTTCCTACATGGTGATATCATGTAGGCAAGAGTATATGTTAGTATATTTGAATGTACTAAGTATGTAGGCTGCAATGCACTAAGCGATAGGCATCATAATCAAAATGCATAGCAATAGGCAATAGGCATAATATAACAATATGACATGTATGATCAATGGTTAAGTAAAACATGCTTAAGTAACTCATGCTTATATAGGATATAATATGTATAGAAGAGGCCAAGCTAGATTTCCAAAGTACAAATCCCTTGGTAGGTTGATGACTATAATAGAAAAGTCTGACGACTCTTTTTAGTTTGTTCAATAAGTGTCTGTAGACGCAAAGTAGTGTGTTTCTTCTTTTTCTTTATTTGGTAGAGATCTACTCCTATGCATAGTGTCTTTGTTTGTATGTATCACTATTAGTCTTTCGTTGTTCACTTTGTAATATTGTTTGGCTTGCCTATGCAGTAAGTCATACTAATTAACAGAAAGTGAGATGACTTGGTTAGCCGATCAATAATCACCCAAATGGTATCATCTTGCCTCGCAGTCTTTGGCAATCCAGAGATAAAATCCTTAGTTATCTCATCCCATTTCCACTGTGGTATCTAAACTGGCTGTAAGGACCCTACTGTATAAGGTACAAACCCCTCAACTAGGTTGATGATGATCTCACTCATCACCCTGGTGTGTGAGGTATAAACCCCTCAACTAGGTTAGTGGCAATCTCACCTACCACCCTAGTGTTTGAGATACTAACCCCTTATCTAGGTTACTAGGATTGGGCATGATCTAATGCAACACTTTGTATAGAATATATCATATACACAATCTCTTTTCATTATCATCTAGTTATTCATATTATATTTCATGCTTCAGACCTTCAATTCCTCAACTTAGAGGGTGTGTAGTGCTAGTGTAAAATCATGCAATTCAAGAGTAAAATCATGCTAGTAAATGTAATGTAAAAATTTCAGTAGATACTTGGTAACACCCTCAAGCAATAAACATCAAAACCCTTCACCAATCCTTTCAATAAATCTTAAATTTATAGCCCAAAACATGGTAAAACAATCACAATTTCATATGCTCAAACATAGTGTGCAGTGATTTTCATAATAATGAAGACCCATGAATAAATCATCTTTAAATCATGCAACTTGTAAGGAAAGAAAGCTTGGGCATCATGGTTGAAAGGAACCCATGAAAGAAACCCACATACCTTAGCTTTGGAGAAACTCTTGATGAAGATTGAAAATGGAGACTTGGAGCTTGAAGGAAATCTTAGATTCGAAAGAGGTTTTGGCACTCTAATCTTGAGAGAATTATTAGTCTAAGTGTTTAAGTGAGTATTGATGAATGTTTAGGATGATATGAGGGTGAAATAAGGCTAAGTATAGGTATTTCCATGTGCGGGAAGGCTTAGCCCCAAGACCCAAAGCCTTGGACCCAAAACAGAAAAATGACCAAAATAACATGCCCTAAATGCAGATTTAACACTAAAAATTACAACTTTGAAATTTTGAATTTTGCTACCGTTGCTCTAAAATTTGGATTAGACCCATTTTTCACTCAATTTTTCCCCCCAAACAAGAATATGAATTCATAGTTTTGAAATAATGAATGAATTTTTAGATATATGGAAATTACGATTCCGGACAATTTCGAGGCATATTTGGGTCACTTTTTGGGGTCGTTTCATCACATCTCACTCTTAGATGGTAACATTAAACTCTTTAGAGATATGAGTTTCTCTCTCATGGGTAACATCAGAAGCATGTTTTAAAGAAAAACGGTCTGGGTACCAATGAATCCAAATAAGCCTCTTAATGGGTAACATCAGAAGCATGTTTTAAAGAAAAACGGTCTGGGTACCTCTAGAGCTAACTCGAATACATGATTCATATGAGTAATGGTGTACTATTTCTAGTCACTCAACTTAGCACACTAGTCGGCTTCTCTCAAGCCTGGTGCAGTCTCTTTACCATTTTGATTTCTTTATTGCATAGGATTTCATCTGTAAGAGTGTGAACATTACTGCCTCTATCTTCTTGTGGATGAGGTATAGTCGAAAGGTTTTAGAGCATCGCATGAATCATTGCAGATTTCTTAAAAAATTGCTCTATCATACGATTCAGAATTTGAAAGAAGGGAAACTTTTTCTAATGTCCCATAGCCTCTCTATTATGGATGTGGCGCACTTCAGACCAATAATAAGGACTTTACTAGACACGGCTTCATAGACTCCCCAGGACACTTGAACTCTGTGCTTTGAAACTAAGTTTGTCATGCCCCGGGAGGGTATCCTAGACATAACCAGCACTCAGAGACTATTACTAGTCCCAAGCGAAATACTTGACCTTATCACATTCATTCGATCAATAAACTCAAGATAATCAGTGGAAGACTAAGGAAAGTAATGGGCACATCTCATCTAGTCTCAAGATAGTATCAATAAATAAAAGGGCTAGTAGAAAAGGCTGACTCATCAAGTCTTAACATCAACATTCGACTCTAGTCTATGAAGCCTCTATTACTATCAAGTAGTGCTAATGGCAAACCTATGACTAGCTCAAAATAAAGTAAAGCTGATCAAATCTAACTCTGAAAGCAAGATGAAAATAAATGTAATGATTCCACCAAAGTAGGGGAAGCTCACCAATCAGCTGAACGTCTAGACCCTCAACGATGCCCCTATTGATGATCCCTAATCTATATATCTGTATCAAGAAATGACACAGAGTCGAGTGACGTCAGTACGTGGAATATACGGTATGTAAAATAGCTTAATAAAATAAAAATAGGTAGAAAAATATAGAACAACATCAACTCAGAAAGATAACCAATCAAACTATCAAATGTCTGTCTAAAACAAGAATAAAGAGTAGAGAAGTGACTCATCAACCAACTAAACTCAACTCAATGAGACTCAACTAAACTCAGGGGAGCTAAACTCAATGAAACTCAACTCAACATCAGAGTACTATTAGTGTGGGACATATCCGGGAGTTTCTCAAAACTACAACCATCACCTATGAGCAGGTGATGATACAACAAAGCGATGTCATTGCGGTATCCGCCCAGTACCTTACCGAGGTGAAAGGGCGTGGCTTCTATGTATCTATAATAATATCAAGTTCCTCTTTTGGGACTAAAGAAAACATCCTTTTTCATAGTCCAATCCTCTCCTACGCTGGCTAGGTAGTTATGAGTGCGAGAGAGACTTACTCTGACTCATTTTGGTGCTTGATACTCCTCCCAAGACTCAATATGCTCATAAACATCAAGATTTCTCATCATTTAGTCTCTTTAGGACAAAGAACATCAACTCATCTCATCAACCTTCAATTCAATGAATCAGGAACATTCTTTTAAGATTAAGTTCAACCTCTTCAAGACTTAAAGGATATCAATCTCATCAACATCATCATCAACACACTTAATTCAACACCATAATGTAACACCCCTAAAAATTACCAAAATGCCCCTAAAATCTATCATGTACATAACGCATCTTCCAAAGCTCTGATGGAAAATCTGACACCGTATTTTATGATCGATGCAGAAAATTGAGTGGGAAAATGATCTCGACCTGATTTTAGAGCAACATGGTCGAAAAATAATTTTTACTAATTAATTTCTAAACAGTGTTAATGCGTGCCCCAGGCGCAACGTGCACCTATACTTATATTTTTTTTGGATTTTGATGGGAAGTTTAAATTTTGTACTGCAAAAATTTTATAGAAAATACACTGGTTCGCGCCCCTAGCATGTCGCGAACTAGTGTTAAAGTTGTGAAATTTTTCTTTAAATTTGCGAAGGGCCTTTTGGTCAATTCTCATCCTATTCTAAGTCTCAAAACGTATTTAAGAGGTCCTTTATTCATATGAAGGGTTTTAAAACCCATTCTTTTCCTAGTTCAAAGTGAGGGTTCTTGAGGGAGAAAGAAGAGAAAGTTGGGATATCAAGCTTCGAGATCAAATTCTTGAAGAGGATTAATAGTTCTTCATCCCAGGTATGTAAGGATAAACTAAAAGCATGGGATTGTTCTCTCGTATGTCCCATTGATGGTCTTAGATTAGAATTAAAGGTTTCTTGAGTCTACACACTTGTTTTCTTGAAGTACAATCTTGAGTTAATTCTTGATTTAAATTTCTACAATATTAATGAGTTTCCTGTATATAATCTTCTTGAAATTGAGTAATTATTTGGATATATGTTCATGTCTTCATTCACATGAACCCTAATTGAAGACTATGGTTGCTTTTATGCTTTATGATGAAAACTAAGATTTGATAGTTATACGAAGCATGTTAAACACTGATGTTTTCTGGTAGCATATTTCATTGAGTTTTTATAAATATGTTTTCTAATCATGAACAGTGATTTGGGAAAGAGTTTTGATGGTATGCAGAGATTATATTTTGAAACATTTTGTGGAATATGTTATTGAGTTTTCATGAATATGACTTTTGAGCATGAACAGTAATTGAGGGAGAGTTTTGATGGTATACAGAGATTATTTTGAAATATGAGTATTATCTTTTTATTTGAAAATAATTAATATTCTAATGAGTTTAATGGGATTAAGCATTGAGTCTAAATGATATTTCGAGAACATAATGATGGCAATGTAAATATACTTTTCATAATATTCATTAATAGATGATGGAGATAGATGACATGAGTTTAAAGGAGATAGATTTGATAAATAATTTTGTATGTTTTAGTCTTGGGAGCGTCATTAAACACTGAGTTGGGTGAGGAGTGTCACGTCAGAATTGTGTTTGCCAGCGTAGGTTAGTCATGTAGTATGTTCTGGCGACTCTTATCCCAATAGTTGGACAATTCTCATAGGATCCAAGTGAGAGAGAGAGATAGACAGACTATGTTCTTTACCGTGACAAGTTTAAGACAGGCATGAAAATGATGCCTATTCATTGTACCCCACCTAACTTAAAGGTGGTGCGATAAGATAGATATCGATTAAGAGAAACTCCCAACCAAAATCAATAGAGTATGAGAATTCTAATAGAATCATTCTTTCTTTCCAAATGTATATTCAAAAGAACATGATGTACTTTAAACTTGCACATTTTATTGAAATGAGATAAGTTAAGTCTTTTGAGTTGAGTTGATGTTATTCTCATACTATTCTACCTATTTTGGTTTCATTCAGTTATTTTACATACCAGTATATTCCACCTACTGATGTCCCTCTCTGGGACTGCATCATTTTATGATGTAAATATACAGGATCAAGATCATCAGCAGGCGTATCATTGAGGATCATTGGACGTTCAGCGGATTGGTTAGCCTCCCTTACTTCGAAGGATTCATATATTATTTTTTATCTTGCTTTAGAGTTAATTGATTAGCTTTTATTCTGATTAAGGTAGCCATGGGTCTGTCATTGGCACCACTTGATAATGATAGAGGCTTCATAGACTAGAGTTAGATTGTTGATTGATAAACCTATGAGCTAGTTTCTTTTCTACTAGCCTTTGTCGTAGTATTATTTTGAGATTTGAAGAGATGAGCCCTTTTACTACCCTTTGATCTTTAGCTAATTTGTAGAATGTATGAATGAATAAATGTGATGATGAGGCCAAGTGGTTCACTTGGGGACTAGCAATTATCTCTGAGTGTCGGTTAGGTCTAGGGTACCCTTTCGGGGTATGACAAACTTGGTACCAGAGCATGAGTTCAAGAGTCCTAGGGAGTCTATGAAGTCATGTCTAGTAGAGTCCTTATTATTGGTATGAAGAGCTCCCCATCCATAATTGGGAGGCTATAGGACATTTAGGAATTGTTTTCCTTCTTTCAGATTCTAAGTCTGTGCGATAAAGTCAAAGTCTATAAGAATTCTTTTCTAAATCATGCTTTACAGGTTTGCAGACTATGTCTTCTAAATGCACCATAGATATGAAGGATACCATCAGCACTGAGAAGCATGAGCTTATTACTCAGTTTGTCATGCATAATTGATGGGTAGAAGAGGATAAGGAAAGTGAGATGGAGAAAGCTTAGGGTGAGGAGGGGAGTAGGTTCCCCTATCTGTAGAGACCTTGGAAGTATATGCCACCACCGGTGACTGCATCCATGTCCAATAGTAGATATAACCTGAGGCCAAGGAGAAATCAACCCTTTAAGACTTAGAACCCTTCAACCCAAGTAAGAGTGGCTCCAGGTCATAAAGGAAAGACACTATGTAGAAGGTGTGGCAAACTTCATTTGGGAAGGTGTTGATGGGGCACCTATGACTGCTTTAAGTATGGATAAAAGGGTCACTTTCAGAGGGATTGTGCGAAATGGGCTAACCAAGTCCAACCTGCTAGATCTACACCATCAGTCAGGGGAAATCAGAGAGATGCTACTCTTAATGTGAGCAAGGTTGTAGACTAGTTATGTTCCACAATAGTAGCCCAGCTCATAGAAACACTCCGCGAGGTTGTGACAGGTATAAGTTGAATCTTTACTTGCTTTTGATGTTATGCATGATAGAAGAGTTTATGTTTCCAAGAATTTTAATGTTGCCAACTAGGAGTGAGATTTGAGGTCATGTAAAACCATAAGTAGAGTTGTTACCCCCTGAGCCAGAAAGATAATGAGAGAGAGGAGGAGACCAGGTAGTGAGAGTGGTGATTAATTGAGGTTGGTAGTTAGAGATATGTATCCATTAAGTAACTAGTGAGGGATGAGTCGATAGCCATAAGTTTGATGAATGAGTTAAAAGTACCCGATGATTACCATGATGAGATGAGGTATATAAAGAGAGAGAGAGAGAGAGTTAGTGTCGAAATATGTTAGAGTGTACCCAAACTAGAAGGAAGTGTGTGTTGATGTCTTGTAGCATTCATACTATTAAGAGTGAAGTGTAAATCATGAATAAGGGGAAGGGGGAAGAGTGTTTTTAATGTGATAGATCTAAATTAGGCTTATGATTGTGTGTGGGAGTCCATGAGATTCATAGAGTTATAAGCTTAGCCAGATAAGGAGGTATAGTGAATAGGTGAGTGGGACTGAGTTGTGAGAAAGGGATGTGTTGATTGAATACTTGTTATGAGATTTTAGTGGGATTATGTTCCCTAAATACTTATCTAGTAGTTGTAAGCTAGTGTTAGAGAAGTGAGTGATAAAAACACATGTTAGTACTAGACCCTAAGCTTGAATTTTGAGAAGTAGTGTCAAAGAGGAGATAGTGTCATGAGAGTGATAGTCTTAGTTAGAGATTGTCTCTAAGAGACTTGCCATAGTGTATGGAAATGTTAATTTGTAAGGAAAGTGATACTATAGGTAGGGTAAAAGTACCCTTTAGGTGAGACTAGTGAAACGAGGATAGCTCAATAGATACAAGGAGACTTGAGATGTGTATCCATGAATATGTGAAGATGTGTGAAGCTCTAAGTCATGACTACTATAAGAATCTGGATAATATCTTTGAGTTCAATGGGAAATAAGTTGAGGTAGGCATTCTGTGTCATTCCGAGCAACTAGGTTGATTGAGGGTTTATGGATAGATAATGAGGAGTTTTCCATTATAGTTTAAGTCTTATACAGATGGGTTTATGAGAGCACAGAAGTTGAGCTTAGCAGGCAAAAGAAGATGTTAGATTGTAATGATTGTGGAAAGTGATTATGTATGCTATTAAGAGCAGCAAATAGAAAGAGAGAGAGAGAGAGAGAGAGAGAGAGAGAGAGAGAAAGAGAGAGTTTCATAGAGACATGAGGAAGCTAAGAGTGATATCATTGATAGGAATCTAAGTGGCTATTTATAGATATGCGATTATAGTATAATAGAAGAGCTTAAGATATTCCTGTGGGTAGTTACTCCTTGACAGAATGGAGGTATGTGTTTATAGCCTAGTAGAGGAAATTGATTCCCAAATTTAGAGAGAGGACCTCGAGAGCTAAGGGGGAGATAATGAAGTGGTAGACTGAAGTAGATCTTGAGTTTGATAGAGATGGGTTGATCGAGATGAGACATCAATCCTTACCATAGCTTCCTCGAACATAGCCCAAGTCAATACGGGGGCATCCTCTCCTCTACCCTTCCTCCATTGATCATACCAAAGTCTGGCCACACCTTTGAGTTGGTGAGCAGGCAGTTCCACTTTGTCGGCATCAGCCACTACATCACTTGGAATACTTTCTGAAGCTCCTCCACATAGTTCTCAAGATCCTTAGTGGATGTAGACCTTATGAACTCAGGCAGATTCATTATCAAGAATTCCCAGACATTAGAAGTGTTATAGGCATCCTATCGACTTGTTATTTATCTCACAGCAGGTATTGTGACAGCCTGGGCTAAATTTGAATAACCTGGTGTAGCTCAGCATTAAAGACCTCATCTTGTGGGGGTTTCGCAACAAGAACAATTTGTTCCATGGGCTCCTCATGTCCTTGAGGTTCAGGTGGGTTGACATTCTATCTGGCGGGACATCCTCTACCTCTGAAGGCTCTTCTAGGGGCATGATCATAATTCTACAATACGCAAAGTACGAATTAAAAGAGAACTTTCATAGAGCATAACTTTATAACACTATTTAGAACATACATGAAGGGAAACAAATTCTAATGTCCTATAGCCTCCTACACATCAAGTGTGGTCAACAACATGCCCATAAATAAGACTCTACTAGACATGTGTTCATAGATTCCCTAGGACACTTGAACTCATGCTCTGATACCAAGTTTGTCACGCCCCAGGAGAGGACCCAAGATGTGGCCAGTACCTAGACACTATTTCTAGTCCCTAAGTGAACCACTTGGCCTCATCACATTCATTCATCTATGCATTCTACTAATCAGCAAAAGACAAAGGGAAAGTAAATGGGCACATCTATCTAATCTCAAATAACAATATAAATGAAAGGCTAGTAGAAAGAACTAGCTCACAATCTTAACAATCAATATTCGACTCTAGTCTATGAAGCCTCTATCACTATCAGGTGGTATGATTGCCAAGTTACGGATTCTTGTTTAAAGTATTTTTCGCAGAGATTGTTTTGTGAATTTTGTTGATGTATTTCGCTGCTGGTACATTGTTGATTATTTTTTTGGTATTATTTAGTTTCAAAATATACATCATCTAGCATGACCTTGAATATTTTATTTCTTTTTTCTAACCTTTTTGTAAGGTTAAGGATATTTGTAAATGTTATAGTGTTGAAGGAAACCAGGATAATCAATGAAGCAGATCAGTGAAGTTGAGCCAGTTTCATCTCATCTCGACTCATTGTACTCAAGGTGGGACCTTTCTGGGAGTTTTAATTATCTGACAATAATTACTTATGAGCCAGTGATTGTACAACAATTACACTGATATTTCCACAGCTATTTCATATTTTCCAGGTAGGGAACGAATTGAATCCACTAGAGACCACCAACAAATCAAACAAGTCCTTTATTATTTCAGGGACTCTATCAAGAGGGAACCATGATGCAATATGATGATCCAACTCCTCACCTATGCTTGGCTACGTGGTTTGACAAGTGTGAGTTGGACTAACTCTTACTTTTTCGATGCTCGATACTCCTCTTAAGACTCAATGCTCATAAGATAATTCATCCAATCAAATCATTTCAATCAACTCATCTCAAATTCACCTCGTGGACACATTTCATCATTTAATCAGTTTCATAGGGACTCTCATCATCTCATCAATCATCATCTCAATCAATAACTCAAGGTTTAGAACAATCATTAGGGAACAATTGAATAGACAAATCATTAGAGTTCATTTATGAGGACTCATAAGACTATTAACCTCTATCAACTCATCATCTCATCAAACTCACATCACAATCACAATCAACATTCTTAATTCAAGGCTTTAGACTCAATCCCTAGGTTCATTCATGCATGCTTTCAAAATTTAACATATAGGATTTTACAATAGCACATTAAAAGTATTTAATTCAAGAAAGTAAGTTCATGATGATCATCAACATATGAAAATACATGTAAATATTATAATTTTCAAGAAAATTTTCATGAAACCATTCAAGAATCATGTATGTAGACTCACTAGACTTTCAACTCTTCTATGACCATCTAGGGGCATATGAGAGAACAATCTCATGTTTTTAGTTTAGCCTTACATACATGGTATGAAGCTTTGGCAATCAATCTCTCAAGAATCCTCCTCGAATTCTTCAATCTTACCCTTCCTTTTTTTTCAAGCCCTAGTCTCCTTCAAGGACTTAGAATGGCTTATGAATGGAGTTTTACACCCTTTTATGCATCAAAACAACCTATTTTTATCATGTTTTAAGTTGAGAAGGGGTTGAAAATTTACTAGAATGCCCCTCAATTTAAAATGAAAAGTTTCACTCAGAAACGTGGGCTGGGCACACACATGTATAATTCTTTTCAAAAAAATTTCAAACAAGTTTTTCTAATTCTGTCAAAAAAATTAAAATATATAAGGCATGTCTGCATCCTAGGCACATCGCGCCTTTGGCGCGCACAGACACTGAAAATCAATTTGGATCAAAAAAATATTTTTTGATTCGATAGCTCTAAAATTCAAACAAGATTATTTTCCCACTCAATTTTTCATGTTGATTGTATATCTATTCTTGAATTCACAAATGGAGCCTAGGAAGACGCGTTATGCACACATATCTATTCTAGGGGTATTTTGGTAATTTTACCAGGTGGTACAGATTGGTTCATAAATGGTTTGTCGGTTGCCCCATGTTGATTTATAGATTCGCTCATAGATGATTTCTATGTTGACATATAGATTGGTTCACAAGTGTCGTGTTGTGCTTAATGTTGGTTCCTGTTATGATTTTTTTGGTCTTTATTTTGTTCACTATTCTTTTTTGGTCATTCAATGATATTTTACTTTTTATATTGTTTATCGATTATTTACTTACAACTACATTTTGGTGTTTAGGAGGTCGTTCATGAGGAAGTTAAAATAGATGCATGTGGCAAGACTGTTGTTGCCAATGAATTTTCAGTAGTCCATGTGGTTAGTTTTTTTTATCAATAGCTTTACAGTTACTTTGGAATAATATCTTCACATAGTGTTTAGTGTTTTCTTTATATAGTGATTGGTATTTTTTTTGGTAAAATGATTGCCAAGTTACGGATTCTTGTTTAAAGTATTTTTCGCAGAGATTGTTTTGTGAATTTTGTTGATGTATTTCGCTGCTGGTACATTGTTGATTATTTTTTTGGTATTATTTAGTTTCAAAATATACATCATCTAGCATGACCTTGAATATTTTATTTCTTTTTTCTAACCTTTTTGTAAGGTTAAGGATATTTGTAAATGTTATAGTGTTGAAGGAAACCAGGATAATCAATGAAGCAGATCAGTGAAGTTGAGCCAGTTGATAGATTGAATGTAAAGTGCATTCATGATCCAAAGTCCCCAAATGCTAGTATGTTTTTTTCTTCAAATTCTTTAATTGTGTTAATATAGGATCTTCAATCCTTATTATCATTAATCTATTCTTTTTATGTTAACTACTTTAATTTATAGGTGAAGTGAGACGTGTTGCACATATGATGCCCAAGCTTGACAATTTTGAATTTTTTGATTTCCGCAAATCTAAAATCATTGCAATTGAAAATAGATTACCATATGTTATACCTACCCAACATGGCAGAACTAAGTTCCCTGGGAAGTGTTTGAAATCACCATATATGGACTTTAGCGATTCGGTTGGTACTGCCCAAAAGGCCCCAATTTACTTTAAAATGAAGCACATTTTTGTTGAGTCTACTAGGTTTGAGGTTGAAATGTTTCTAGTTGATTCTTTTCAATTGTGGATTAAGCAAAGACAATCCAAGAAACATGACAGGTATATGTTATATCTATTTATGTTTATTTTGACTCATTATTAACTGTACAGTTTAATGAATTTTTTTCCTAAGAAACTGAGTGCTTTCACAATTGCATCCAACAAAATCAGTCCGCCATTTGATTTCATTGATAGGATGGAGTTAATGGACTGATTTTATGATTTGGTGACCATTGGACGTCCATGGGGAGATTCGATAATATAAAATATATTTTTTTGTTGTTGTTCGTCCATGTTGCTTTTTTGAATTTTTCACAATCACGATGCTTAATTTAAGATAATAAATTTATTTTTATGCAGCATGTTGATGTTATTATGTATTAATTGTGCAAAAAAGTAAGTATGGACCGAAAAATGCAGTAGTTTAGTTGGTTGACTATCTGAACTCTCACCTTATTGATGAGGATTCGATTCCAACAATGTAATATCCCTCTCCATTTCCCCTTCTCCTACCCTCAATTTAAAAAAAAATAAAAAAAAAAGATATAAGAGTCACATTTACTAATTCTTTTTTTATTTAATGTGAAAACGACCCCAAAAAGTGTCCGAAAACGTGCCTCGGAATGCCCAAAATTTTAATTTCTTTATATCTAAAAATTTGTTCGTTATTTCAAAAATCCAACTTCATATTTGTGATCAGGGGGTCTAAATTAGGTGAAGAAGGGTCTAACCTCGATTTAAGAGTAGAAGAATAGCAATTATAAATTTTTAAGGGTCGAATTCTAGAGGGCTTTTCGGGATGCCTCTGCGACGCGCCTTGGGTGCGCTATAGTGTAAAATTATCTCTGTGTCCTCTCTGCGATGCGGAGATATTTTTTTGGTCACTTGGCAGTTTTTAAGTGTGGTCCAAGATATTCTAAGTGTTGGGCCCAAATTTTTCAAACGTATTTTTATCCATACTTAGTCTTATTTTACCCTCATAACACCTAAAAATATTCTCCAATATTTTCCCAGACACTTAGACTCATTTCTAACCCTAAATTCAGGTTTCAAACTCAATTTCAATCTCAAGGATTTCTTCAAGGTCCTCACCCAAGCTTTAAATGTCCATTAAAGGCTTCTTCAAGAACTTCACAAAAGCTAAGGTATGTGGTGTTGAACCATTGGGTCCTTCAACCCATGGTGCCTAAACCCTCTTTTACTTAATATTGCATGATTTAAAGTTGATTTTACATGTAAGTCTTGTATGTTGAGAAATTTACCGCACAGTGATTTTAGTTCATGAAAGTATAATTGTTTTAGCAAGTTTTGAGCTTCAAATTTTAGATTTAATGTTGGAATTGATGAGGGGTTTTGATATGAATGTTTTGGGGGTGTTGCAAGGTATTGATTAAAGGTTCTACCATTGATTTTCCTGCATGATTTCATCTCTATATTGTATGCTCTTTTACCCCCATTACACACCTACCAAGTGTTTGATAAAGTGTCTGGTTATGGTTTCATGAGGAATTGAAGGTTCAAAGCATGAGATATGATATATATGATGTTTTACTAATGAAACAAGCTTATGTACATGATATATGTGTATGTTTTATATAATGTGTTGTATTAGACCATGTCCGGTCCGGGGGACATAAGTCCGGTCGACCATGTGAGGGGTGAGTACTTTGCCACGAGGGTGTTCGGGTATGAAGGACATCAACTATGTGAGGGGTGTAGTACCTTGCCACCAAGGTGTCTGGGTGTGAATGGCATCAACCATGTGAGGGGTGTAGCACTTCGTCACCAGGGTGTCCGGGTGTGAACAACATCTCCCACCTAAAGTTGGTATTCTAGCTTGGTCTCTTCTAAACATATGATATCTTAGATAAGTATGATTTACCCTAGCATGTTTTACTTATGCATCGATCATACATGTCATATTGCTATATTATGCCTATTATCTAATGTATGCATTTTGGCTATGGAGCTTGTGTATTATTGTATTGCATCCGACATACTTAGTACATTCAAATGTACTAACGCATACTCTTGCCTACATGGTGTCACCATGTAGTAATCGGTGCCTGAGTTGATCATCCTCCTCCTTCACGTGGCTAGATGGTGCTATTCCAAGCTTGTTGGTATGTACTCCATTTCGGGGACTTCGATTTATGTCTTTCCCAATTATATATGTTTTGAGATTTTATCTTATGTTATATTTGACAGTGAGGGTGGGCCCGGTTAGCTTGTCTTGGCCCCCATAATATCTATGTATTAAAGGTGCTTGTTAGACATGTTGTGTATTTATGTATGAGGTTTAACTCTTTACTTTTGATTATGATGTTTATGTAAGCTTTCCCTTAGTCTCATTTCCCTATTCTTAATCTCTATGTCTTTGTATGCTTCCGTGACCAAGAATGTGTAATGACAAGTTAAGAGGCTTGTTTGGGGTCCCTTCGGGTTCCCCATTCGCCGTGTCATGTCTAGGCCCTAGGATTGGATCGTGACACAATGGGTTGAACAAATCCATGATTCCTGGACGAAGAATATGAGAGATATTCTATTAATTTCCCAGACCATGAAGTTGTGTCATACATTAGAGGTTTTAAGATACATTCAAACACTCCATGGAATTGTCTTGATTATGTTTGCATCCCCATTACTCTTGGTGAAGCGTGTCACTTGTTCCTGGTTGTATTAAACATAAAATGCAGGTGTATTCATGTTCTTGACTCTTTATTTTTTGTGGGATCAAAGCACTTTGCTGATGTGAATGTTGTAGTAAAAAATTAGCTGCGATAATTTTGTTGTTTTTCATTAGCATGGATTTTTATGAAAAAAGGAATGACATTGATTGGAACAACTCTCCGAAATACATTGATCGTGCTGCTGACAACCTTTTGAATTATTCCATTGATGACAACACCCCATCACAGCGTGAAGATTCAAAGTAAGTTCCTTTTTTATTTCTTTAGCAAAAATATCACATTTCCCTTTTCTGGTTTTTGGTCTTTTTTTACACAACTACGATTTCTTTTTTGGTGTTCTCTTTTTTTTAGCAGAGTTGTTAGATATTTTGTTTAATAATTTTTGGCTCTATTTTTGATTTAATTCATTGTTGAATCAGAGAGAACTATTGATATATGCATTGGTTCTCAATTGGGTTCTGCGTCGATATATGTGGATATAAATATTGATTTCATAATCGATTTCACAATTGATGTATACATTGGTTCACAGATGTCATGTTGGTTTTAATGTTTGTTTATGTTCTGATTTTTTGGTTTAATTTTTTAAACTATGATTTCTTTTGGGGTGTTCTTTTCTTTTTAGTAGACTTGTTAGATCTTGTGTTCAACAATTTTAGGGTATATTTTTGAGTTATTTCCATATTTGATAGAAGAGATGGTGCAACTATTGATATATTCATTATTTCACAACTGGGTTGTGTTCCTATATGTTGATATAAAGATTGGTATTATAGTTGGTGCCTCAGTTGATGTGTACATTGGTTCACAGTTGTCATGTTGGTTTTAATATTGATTTATGTTGTGATTTTTTTGTGTATTTTTTATATAGATTTGATTTCTTTTTTGGTGTTCTTTTTTGGTTAGTATACATGGTAGATTTAGTGTTAAATAATTTTAGGATCTCTATTACAATTAATTCCTTGTTGATACAAGAGATGGTGAAATTGTTGATATATACATTGGTTCCCAATTGGGTTCTATGTTGATATATGCTCACATATAGATTGGTGAAACAATTGATACATCGAATGCCTTTGTTGATTGATTACATGCTTCTCCCTGGTGTTCCTTTTTTTAGTTAACCCACCAATATTTTAACTTCGTTGAATATTAAAGTATTTTCTTCTCTTTTTTTGGATAGTGATTGTGGTCTGTATATGTGCGTTTGTTGAATATATTTCACAAGGACATCTTCAGATTTATTTTGAAAGAACTGTCATAGTTTCAGATTTATTTTGGTTGAGGTATGGAGTGTTGCTTTGGAATTATAGCCGACGAAAGATAGATGCAGATGTCGTAAGTAAGAGTGAAGCTACTGGCAAGGTGGTCAGTACACGTGGTGCTCCGATGACTTCAAAGTATGTTCCAAGAAGAAAGAAATAGACATTATGGTATATTTTTACATTTTACTGGATAATTGTTACTGTTGAACATATCGTACCTTTTTTTCTATGTTTTTCCACATTTTACTGGTGTATATTTTTGTAAATTATACTGATGGGTAAATAGACAGTTGATATATTAAGTTTGGCCACCTTATGAGTAGTTTGTAATTTTTGGTTTTTTATATTGTGCACCCATTGTGAATGTTGCAATTACCTCAATGGTATATATCAATTAGTGTAAATGATCTATATTTTTTTTGCCATCAATGTAGTTATATCATTTTCACTTATACCAATCATGTGTTATTTAACCCGTTTGTACTACCAAATATTCATAACAAGAACACCGCAAAATCAAACTATGAGACTACCTAAAAGCATCAAAAACCAACAGAAAAAAACAGTAATAAAACTATGTTTAAACTAAATTTTTAACAAAATACTTGAAATTCATTGTTCTTTGCAATAACAAGTTTAGTAAACACATGATCTTCACAATAATATTCGAAATCACTATATATCATGAAAAATCAACCTATATACCAATTTAAACCATATAACTGACAGTTTTAGCATTGTCATAAGAAGTGTAAATATTTTTTAATAACAAAATAGTCAATTAAATATCAATTTGTCACCCCGTAGAAAATGAACATGGAAGTTCTGATTAAAAATCAACCATGATACCATTTTGAAGTACTAGCATCAATCAAACAGCACTTTCGCCACAATCCACACAATGTGACAAACTTTCATCAAAGTTTATATCAACCAAAGAACCAACAAACTGAATGTGCAATTTACTAACACCTACATACAATATTTTTCATTCCAACACAAATCAATGCATTGGATTGTGCTCATTCATTAACTGTAAAAACATAATTACATTTTTAATTTCTTAACCAAAAAACATTCAAAAAATATGTTATATGTCTTAATAACTATAAAAACAACTTAAAAAATAAATACTGAACTACGCTACCACACTTAAACACAATTAATCGGGAAGTCATCATTTTTCAGTAGCATTTGTTGGGCAAGTTTTCTTGTTGTGACCCATCAAACCACACTTACGGTAGGTAACCTTACTTCTCTTGAACTTCACTTCTCTAATACCTTTTTTACGATCATAATTTGACAGTCTTCCTGGCCTTCTCCATGCAATTGGTGATAGTACAGTCTCCTCAAACACATCATTAGGGACAACCCAAGTGTTGTCGTACGACAATGGCTCAATTAGTATTGCATATGTGTCTTAAAACTTTTTGTTACTGTAGTATACTAAATAATAATCCTCTGCATATTTTTTCCTATATTCAATGGCCGCTATTCCATGGCCACATGGAATTTCATCATGTTGAAACCTTCCGCTGGAATACATTCTTGTATTTAGACAAACCATGAACCTCGTCGCACCATCTGTAACTGTGTGAAGGTGTTCTATTGATGCTCTCACTTTCAAAAAAATTAAAAAATAAAAATTATTTCCCTTCCATGTCTATAAACAATCATAATAATTAGAATAAAAATGTTACAACAATACCATCATTATGTGTGAAATTCATTTATTATCTAGTAGCATTTGATTGTACTTCCTTGTTAAAGTTGTGATCGTATGCCTTCCCTCTTGATTGTGCTTTACATTCCAACTTTTAATTGTTTTTCTCATGTACTATAACATAGGAATTACAGGAAGTCTTCGTCCTGGTAAGATTGCATTATATTGATTCAGCTATATTACATGTTAGTGTCTATGTCCTTTTCACGTTTGAATATGTGTGGGACCACTTTTCAAAATAAACTTTTACCAAACATACTAGCATTTTGGACTTATCTCTTTCATTTGAAACATCAACTCCTCATGCTCTTAAATTGTGTCTGTTTTTCCCAAACCAAAAATCAATCTTCTCACCTCTTCTGTATTTTTGTGTGCCTTCTTAATCACGTTGGTCAATAGGTGATAAATGCAAGCATAGTGAGGGATCCCAGGATACACCAATGCAACAGCATTCTAAATGCTTTCGTTTTTATCCAAAACAAAGCACATACCTTCTCTATCATCCAACGTCAACTTAAAACATTCAAAGAACCAATTCCACGAATTATCATTCTCCGAATCAACCATACTGTGCGCCAATGGCGTAGTATGACCTACATTAAAAACAACTCAACTGAAAATTATAAAAAAAAATAATAACCATTAAATCATAGTTTACACCAGGAAAGACACTATCATTTGCACTATAATATGGGTTCAATAGATTACCCAATTTTAACAGCAGTTTAATATGCTTTTAGGTTGAAAAACAACAAATAGGCAAACACCATTATATCAGCAAAATATAACAAAAAAAAAAGGCTAAGCATTGTAACAACAATTACACAACAACATTTTCAATACTCAAGTTTAAATAACTTACCGCCTGGATCAAATGTGCTCACTATCAATATTGTACCTTCGAATGACGACCTTACCTGCGTACCATCAACAACCACTATTGGTCGATAATATCTCACCCTCTAATGCATGCATCAAGTGCTACAAACAATACAAAAAATGATCTTTTTTCATTTTCATTAAATGAACCACAGTCCTTGAGTATATTTTCTCCAACGTATATAAATATATCGGTAACTTTTTATAAGACATAGTTAGGTCCCCTCGTAGGATATTAAATGCTTTTTTCTACCTTTTCAAGCCTGCATATAAGTCAAAGCAATTTCATGTTCTCTTTTCAAGTCCGCTTTGATATCACCGGGTGTATAATTGCTCTTTGGATCACTGCATTTGTTCACCAACATTGCACCAAGTACACCACCGTTACACTATCATTTTGAAATCAGCCTACCCCTAACTGGACATGTATATTCATCACAAAATTTTTGGATTTTGAATAAATTGAAATTGCCTAATCATGAAGATTTCAATAGCCATATGCACTTGCCCGTTGGACACTTTAAATTATAACTATAAAAGAGCAAGTTACATTATTTGGAAAATAATCTCAATCAAGTTTTTATTTTGAAATTTCATACCTTGTAAGACTAGACCTCGTAGCTATAAATTGAAACCCCCTCAATAGTGCATACCTCCTAATTACATCTACGATAGTTTTTTTTATATATAAATCTGATTCATTGCAACATCACTTTGATTGTTGTGATTTATCTCTTGTTATTCAATTTCTTCGGTAATCAAATCTGGATTTGCAATGGGATAACAACTTGTTTCTCCTTGCACACCTCTTTCGCGCAAGATTGCTTTCATCGATCTGTCAATACATGTTATGCACAATAGATATTTTGAGAAGAAATTAATATTGCACCATTTTTTGTCCAAATATACCTGAACCCCCATATTATTATGAATTCGCATTGGTAGTGATTCATCATTGATTTTATACATAAGTATCATCTCACAAACGGCAGTATCAACACAGATTTGCAAAGCAGTAGTATCAACCAAACCTTCGAATCCACTTGTTGGATAAAAAAAATATCTTTTACTTTCTAGTCAACATACCTACCTGTGTTGGTTATTACATTTTTTATGTCCTTTGTTTTTCTACAAAATAACACCAATTGAAACCAAATTTGTTACCAACATATTGCCAATATATAACCAAAAATATAGTTTACAACAAAATTGTTCAACACTATTACCAATCAAATATAAACTTCCAAGTATGCGATCAATTATTCCCAAAAATAAAGTATTTTTTACATGTAACTGCATGCATGAGGTTAATAACATATATACCAATACTATTACCATTCAAAATACCAGCTTCGCTATCAAAAAAACAATCAAAAAGTTAGTCTATATTTACTAGCAATTCATATTAAAATTCAACATTGGTACCAAACATTCATAACACCAACACTACATATATATTAGTTTCAGCAATTTTACCAAATATGTCTTCATTAAAATATCAACATTGTCATCATAAAACAACCAAGAAAATTAAGCAAGATTTATATAGTCTTCATCATATTTACACACACTATCAACAAACAAAAGAACCAACATTGCTATCATAAATCAACCAAAATTCAGCTGACATAAATTGATACCAATAAATATAGCAACATTCTTACCAACTATATAACCAACTTTGATATTAAAAAAATCAAATTTTCAATTTACATAAGGTATATACTCTTCATCGACTTTACAAACACTAATACCAATAAACACACCCAAATTTGCTACCATAGATTTAACCAAATACTGTTGATCCATATTGATAGCAACAAACATAGCAACATAATTACCACTTATAAACACCAATATTGCTATAAAAAAAAACACAACTAAAATATTCTCTACATATATTTTGATATCATCAACTATACCATCATTATATCAACCAAAAAATATCTTCCTAATACCAAACTAATCAGTCCATAAAATCAATATATTTTTCTTTTTATCAATAAGAAAAATTTCAAAAGCATCTTAAATACTAAATATACTGCATATTCTATTTACTCTGCAATTTGCATTTATTGATACTCCTTTTCACATTAAATTTTGTTCTTCACACATTTATTACTTTATTGTTTTGTTTGTAAGTTCCAAAAGCATTAAATGCCTATTGCTTAAAAAATTATCCAAACAAAAAAAACAAAATAACATACCCATAAACTATATACACTGGATGCACCAAACCAACAAACTTTACGTAGCTTCTTTGTAACACAAAAAAATAATACAAAAAGAAAGTGATGCTGTCAAAGTTCATGAATTAACCTGTTCCATCCTATCTCCCATCACGATCCAAGTCTAGGGCCTAGACGTGACCGGCGAATGGGGAATCTAAAGGAACCCCCAAACAAGCCTCTTAGCATATCATACACACATCCTTGGTTGCTAAAGCAAGAAAAAATAACATAAGAAACATAAACAAGGGAAATTGGGGCTAAGGGAAAGAGAAAAGAGAGAGTAATACTTAAATATGAAAGATGAGTCAAAGCTCAAGCATAATACACAACTTGTCCAACAATACCTCTAAACATAGATACTTAGTGGGGGCGAAGACAAAGCAATTGGGCTAACCCTCATTGTCAAAGCAGCAATAAAGATGAAAGTATCAATACATAGCATAAGAGACATAGACCAACATCCCCGGAATGGAGGACTCACCAACTAGCTTGAGAGACAATCGCACTAGCCACGTGGAGGAGGAGGATGGCCAAATGGAGCTCTGATTCCTACATGGTGATATCATATAGACATAGAGTATGCGTTAGTATATTTGAATGTACTAAGTATGTAGGATGCAATGTAACAAGACATAAGCCAATATAGTCAAAATGCATAATCATAAGCAATAGATATATAATATCAACATGGCATGCATGATCAATGCTCATAATAAAACATGCTTGTAAATAATTCAGATCAAAATGCATAATTATAAGCAATAAATAACATACTATCAATATGACATGTATGAATGATACTTGAAGTAAAATATGCTTATATATAGAATATATTACGTAGATGAGAATAGCCCATCATCATATAAATAACATACTATCAATATGACATGTATGAATGATACTTGAAGTAAAATATGCTTATATAGCACATATTATGTAGATAAGAATCGACCATCATCATAGACCAAGGAACTAGTACTCGGAATCCAAGGCTTAACACCCCCTTGGTAGTGGTCGAGGTACCAACCCCTCAAGAAGGTTGATGGACTTAACACCCTCCATCAAAGTGATCAAGGTACCAACCCCTCAACAAGGTTAATAGACTTAATACCCTCCATCAAAGTGGTCAAGGTACTAATTGCTCAATAAGATTAATGGACTTAACACCCTCCATCAAAGTGACCAAGGTACCAATCCCCCAACTAGGTTAATGGACAACACCGTACATCAAAGTAGTCAAGGTACCAACTCCCCAACAAGGTTAATGGACTTAACACCCTCCATCAAAGTGGTCAAGGTACCAATCTCCCAACAAGGTTATGGTCAATATATAGCACTATAGAAGCTTATCATGAAATTAACACATTTACAACATACATTCATCAGCATAAAGTCATATATCTCATATGCCAAGCATTAGGCCTTCAACAACTCAAGAATCATAAATTGGACATTTTATCTAACATTTGGCGGGTGTGTAGTATTAGTGTAAAACCATGCAATTCAAGAGTGAAAACATGCAAGTAAACCGAATATAAAACCATCAATTAATACTTGGTAACACCCTCAAGCAATATACATCAAAACCCTTCATCAAATCTCACAATAGATCTTGGATCCATAGCTCAACACATGCTAAAACAATCACAATTTCATAAACCCCAACATAGTGTGCAGTGAAATCCATAATAAGTAAGACCCATGAGTAAATTAACTTTAAATCATGCAAATTCATCCTTCAATAGATCTTAGATTCATAGCTTAAAACATAGTAAAATAGTCACACTTTCATAAGCCCAAACATAGTGTATAGTGATTTTTATAATAGTTAAGATCCATGAGTAAATCAACTTCAAATCATGCAATTTAAGGAAAAGGAATCTTGGGTATCATGGGTGAAAGGAACCCATGAAAGAAACTCACGTACCTTAGCTTTTGGAGATGAACTTAATGAAGATTGGAGATGGAGACTTGAAGCTTGAAGGAGAATCTTGAGATCTGGATGAGGGTTCGAGACATGAATTTTGAGAGAAATATAAGACTAAGTGTTTGAGTGAATATTGAGGAATGTTTTGGATGATATTACAGTGAAATAAGGCTAAGTATAGGTATTTTAACGTATGGAAACACTTAGGCCCAAGACTTAAAAGTCTTGGACCAAAAATAAAAACTGGCACCATTTTTGTACATTGGCGCGTCGTGCTGATGACGCGGAGATACCACTGGAAATCGCCACTTTAAAAATTGAAATTGTGAATTGTTCACTCTAAAATCGGGGTTAGACCCTTTTTCCCCTAAATTTGACCCCCTGAACAAGAATATGAAGTTGGGTTTCCAAAATAATTTACGAATTTTGAGATATATGAAAATTAAGATTCCAAGCACTTTCGAGGCATATTTTCGAGTACTTTTTGGATCGTTTTAATTCCCCCTTGGGAACATTCGTCCCCAAATGTCAAAGAAACGTACAATAGAAGAGTAATCATAAAGAGGTCATCCCCAGAAAGAGTGCAATAATACACATTAAAACACTATTTTAAAATCCCAACACGAGTGTCAAAATCATCACGAACTTATCAACATGAACATGAATGCATGCAAATGACATAGGGCTGAAGCATAAGACATGGAATTAAAAAGGAATTGACATTTTATCATAAGCTTGAATAGAATGAAAGAGGTACAAATATTGCTTTCATATACCCGCTCCGGCTCCTCGAAATACACTATCGACTTAATTATTCTTTCAAATAGACCTCGATGAACACCACATCCTTATTAATCAACTTTTTCACCCTTCCATCTAATACCTTCACTGGAACCTTCTCCTAAGCCAACTTATCCTTCACATCACCCACAATCTCAAAGAGTTCTATAGCACTAGAGTCACCAACACATTCCTTCAACCTAGAAGCATGATCAGACAAACCATAACAATAACCCTAGGTAATGCCAATCCTTAAGCAACCTTACCAACCTCCCTCTTCATTCAACAAGAACTCACAATCTTAAACTCAATTGCCAACCTTAAACCCACCTAGTCCACTTGGTACCGCGAACCACCATCTACCCCTTAGGAGACAACCTCCACTCTACCATCTGTTCATCCCAACAAGAACTCACAATCTTAAACTCAATTGCCAACCTTAAACCCACCTAGTCCACTTGGTACCGCGAACCACCATCTACCCCTTAGGAGACAACCTCCACTCTACCATCTGTTCATCCAAAAATTCCAACCCTAATAAGACAGAATCAAGGTTTTGCTTAACCTAGACCTCTCCATCCCAAGAAGATTTAGAACCATCAAGAATGCTGCACCACCATGCTCAACTTCTTCCAACCTAATTTCCCCCAATCTAGCCAAACAATGGACCCCTCAAGTTACCTCTTTGCAACTATCATCAACACATGCTAGGCTACTTAGAGCATCAATCACAACATTAAACTTATCAGGGATAAATAATGCACACTCACGTCATTATCCTTAAAAAATTCTAACCACCTTCTCGTTATCTTCCATTCACACTTATCATAATTAGCAAATAATCCCTTCATCATGTAAGAGTTACAACACTACCCCAAATGATTCACAAACTCTAAATAAATCAATGCACCACCTCTAGAGACCACCACAAAATATGTAAAGGTAGGGTTTTAAGACCCTATTCATAAAACCCATAAACATAGTCGGTGCATAAGTCAACCAAACAACTCCAACAATACTCAAATGCTTACCGCTAGTCCGGAAGGACACTTAGGAATAATACCTACTCTCATCTTCACTTGGAGATAAAATCTAAAACAAAGATCAAGCTTAGAGAAGTGACTAACTCAACGTAGTTGACCACATTAATCGACCATGCTTAATCACCATATTAGACCCTTACGGGTTCTACACTCATTGGACATACCATATGCAAGTAGCCAAACCACCTCAAGAACTCCAATCCATAAACTAAGCTCAACCAAAATTTAAAAACAAGACCCCATAAAATAAGAACAAAATAATCCCTAAACCTTTCTAGTAACAATAGACTTACATAAGTATACTCTACTAGCAACAAAAAGAAAAAATGAAAGGAAAGTAACACCAAGAACTATCAAAGCATGCACAACAATATCAAGAAAAGCCTTTAACATACTGGTAGCATCATCGGGCACCTCTTCCCCTTTTTACCTTCTTTGAAGAGCATAGAATCGATTATGTCTTGGAGCATCCCCTTGATCAACATCACCACCTCTACCCTTCTTTCGCCTATGAGGATAATCTATTATGTTATGGCCCTCCTTTTCACAACTATAACAAGCATTGGTTTTCTTCAAGCACGGACCATCATGGCATCTACCACATTTTGAGCACCTATTATAAAGTACCATACTACCATTAACTTTGGAACTTTCCTTCACCATAGGGCCTCTTGGCCTCCTTACCTCTCATCTTTCTCAACTTTTCCTCCTCTATTTGTTCGGCATAGGTCATCAAGCGGGCTAAATCCATATCACTAATCAACAAGTGGACCAGCACTCCTCGCTCACCAGGTCGGAGAAATCCATCATGAACTTGTTCATCCTAGCCCTTGGGTCGGCAACCAAGTGGGGAGCATAGTTAGATAGTTGGTTGAACTTGAGGGCATACTCCCTCACACCCATAGCACCTTTTTTGAAGTTCATGAACTCCACCAATTTAGCTTTCCTAAGCTCAAGTGGGAAGAACCGATTAAGAAAAGGCTACTTTTAACATCTCCCATAGAACCACCTTGTTAACCCCCTTCTCTTCCTTCCATTGGTTAAACCATATTTGTGCTACCCCTTTGAGTTGGTAAGCCGTAAACTCCGCATTTTCCTCCAATCTAACTCCCATGATAGCCAATACCTTGTAGACCTCATCAATGAACTCTTACTTCCTAAAATGTCTCATAGCCTCCTATTCATAGTTGTGGTGCACAACATAATCATGATTAAGACTCTAATTGACGCGGTGTGTTGGACTCCTAGGATCTAACAACCTAGTGCTCTGATACCATCTTTGTCACGACCCAAGCCTAGGTCCTAGACTTAACCGATGAATGGGGAACCCAAAGGAACCCTAAACAAGCCTCTTAGCATATCATACACATCCTTGGTTGCGGAAACAAGACAAAACAACATAAGAAACATAAACAAGATAAATTGGGGTTAAGGAAAAGAGAAAAGAGAGAGTAATACATAAATATCATAGATGATTCAAAGCTCAAGCATAATGTACAACTTGTCCAATAACACATCTAAACATAGATACGTAGCAAGGGCCAAGACAAAGCAACTGGGCTCACCCTCAGTGTCAAAGTAGCAATAAAGAAGAAAGTATCAACACATAGCACAAGAAACATAGACCATCATCCCTAGAATGGAGGATTGACTAACTAGCTTGAGATACAATCGCACTAGTCATGTGGAGGAGTAGGATGGCCAAATGGAGCTTTGGTTCCTATATGATGATATCATGTATGCATAGAGTATATGTTAGTACATTTGAATGTACTAAGTATGTAGAATGCAATACAATAAGAGATAGGCAACATGATCAAAATGTATAATCATTAGAAATAAATAGCATACTATCAATATGACATGTATGAATAATACTTGAAGTAAAACATACTTATATAGAACATATTACATAGATAAGAATAGACCATCATCATAGAACAAGCAACTAGTACTTGAAATCCAAGGTTTAACACCCCCTTGGTAGTGGTTGAGGTACCAACCCCTCAAAAAGGTTAATGGACTTAACACCCTCCATCAAAGTGGTTAAGGTACCAACCCCTCAATAAGGATAATGGATTTAACACCCTCTATCAAAGTGGTCATGGTACTAACCTCCCCCCAACAAGATTAATAAACTTAACACCCTCCATCAAAGTGGTCAAGATGTCAACCCCCCAACAAGGTTAATGCAGTTAACACTCTCTATCAAAGTGGTCAAGGCACCAACCCCTTCCCACTACCCAACAAAGTTAATGGACTTAACACCCTCCATCAAAGTGGTCAAGATGTCAACCCCCCAACAAGGTTAATGCAGTTAACACTCTCTATCAAAGTGGTCAAGGCACCAACCCCTTCCCACTACCCAACAAAGTTAATGGACTTAACACCCTCCATCAAAGCGGTCAAGGTACCAACCTCCCAACAAGGTTATGGTCAATATATAGCACAATAGAAGCTTATCATGAAATTAACACATTTACAACATACTTTCATCATCATAAAGTCATATATCTCATATGGCAAACATTAGGCCTTCAACAACTGAAGAATCATAAATCAGATATGTTATCAAACATTTGGCGGGTGTGTAGTGTTAGTGTAAAATTATACAATTCAAGAGTGAAAATATGCAAGTAAACCCAATGTAAAACCATCAATCAATACTTGGTAAAACCCTTAATCAATATACATCAAAACCTTTCATCAAGCCCTTCAATAGATCTTAGATTCATAGCTCAAAACATAGTAAAACAGTCACACTTTCATAAGCTCAAATATAGTGTGCAGTGATTTTCATAATAGTTAAGACCCATGAGTAAATTAACTTCAAATCATGCAATTTAAGGAAAAGGAAGCTTAGGTATCATGGGTGAAAGGAACCCATGAAAGAAACCCACATACCTTAGATTTTGGAGATGAACTTGATAAATAACGGAGATAGTGAAATGATCCCAAAAAGTGCCTGAAAATGTGCCTCGAAATGCCCGAAATTTTAAATTCCATAAATCTCAAAATCTATTTGTTATTTTGAAAATTTGACTTTATATTCTTGTTTAGGGTGTCAAAATTAGGTGCAAAGGGGTTTAACCCCGATTTAAAAGCGAAAGATTAGCAATTATAATTTTTCAAGGTGCAATTTATGGCAAATCTGCATCGTTGCCAATGTGTAAAATTAGCCATTTTTTAAGTTTGGTCCAAGACTTCTATGTCTTGGGCCTAAGTGTTCCCAAATGTAGTTTTAGCTATACTTAGCCAAATTTCACCTTCATATTACCTAAAATATTTCTCAATATCACTCAAATACTTATTCATATTTTCACTCCCTAAACTCTAGTCCCAAACCCTCATCCCAAGTTAACATTCTTCTTCAAGGTTCTTCTTCAAGCTTCAAGTATCCATCTCAATCTTCACCAAGTTCATCTCTAAGCTAAGGTATGTAGATTTCTTTCATGGGTTCCTTTCACCCATGATACCCAAGCCTCCTTTTACTCAAATTGTATGATTTAAAGTTGATTTAAAAATGGGTCTAGCATATTATGAGATTCACTGCACATTATGTTAAATCTATGTAAAGTTGTGACTGTTTTGCTATGTTTTGAGCTATAAATCTTTGATCTATTGTAAGACTTGAGAAGGGATTTTGATGTATATTACTTGAGGGTGGTGCAAGGTGTTGACTGATGGTTTTACAATGGATTTTTTGCATGATTTTATCTATATATTTTATGATTTTATACTAGCATTACACACCCTCTAAGTGTTTGACGAAATGTCCGGATGTGGTTTCTGGAGGAGTTGAAGGCCCAAAGCATGAGATATGATATGATTGACTATATGATAATGAAATGAGCTTATGTATATGATATATATTCTATATGAAATGTTATATTAGACTATGCCTAATTCGAGGGGAAGAACTAAGAGTCTGGATAACCTTGTCGAGGGTTAGTACCTTGATAGCCAACCAAGGGGCTAGTGTCTTGATAACCAAAGTAGAGGTTTGTGCTCATCAACCGAGGTGGGGGTTTGTA
Source organism: Solanum virginianum (assembly GCA_000787875.1). NCBI lineage: Eukaryota > Viridiplantae > Streptophyta > Magnoliopsida > Solanales > Solanaceae > Solanum > Solanum virginianum. Next base: position 5,596 of record DF360020.1, on the reverse strand, counting down.
CTCATAAACCATGTTAGGGGTTTGTACTTCACTACCAGGGTGATAATGTGAGATTATCATCAACCATGTCAGGGGTTTGTACCACACCACCAAGGTGATGGGGTGAGATCATCATCAACCAACCAAGGGTTTATATTTGGGAAATCTAGCTTGGTCTATGCTACACATATGATATCCTATATGAACATGAGTTGTTTAAGCATGTGTTACTTGAGTATTGAGCATACATGTCATATTGTTATATGATGTCTTTTGCCTATTGTTATGCATTTAGATTATGATGCTTAATTCTTGTTTGCATTACATCCTACATACTAAGTACATTCAAATATATTAACGCATATTCTATGGCTACATGATATCACCATGTAGGAATCGGTGCCCAAGTTGATCATCCTTCTCCTCCACATGACTATTTCAATACTACTCAAGCTAGTTGGTGAGTCCTCCACTTCGGGGACCTATTTTGACTATAAGAGTGAGTCCTGTTACCTTGTCTTGCACCCCACTCTTATCTATGTATTAGAGGTATTTGTTAGATATGTTATGTATCTATGCTAAGAACCTTGACTCTATTGTTCTTGATGTCTATGATATGGGAGTGCTTTCCCTTAGCCCTAATTTCCCCACTTTTATCTCTTGATGCTTGCTTTATTGCTTTTGCAACCAAGGATGTCTAATAATGTTCTAAGAGGCTTGCTTAAATTTTGGGTGAAATTACGGTGAAATAAGTCTAAGTATAGGTATTTTCACGTATGAGAACACTTAGGCCCAAGACTTAAAAGTCTTGGATGAAAAATAAAAACTGGCACCATTTTTGTACACTGGCGCATCGCACTGATGACATAGAGATACCACTAGAAATCGCCACTTTAAAAATTAAAATTGTGAATCGTTCGCTCTAAAATCGGGATTAGACCCCTTTCTCCCTAAATTTGACCCCATGAACAAGAATATGAAGTCAAATTTTTGAAATAACACATGGATTTTGAGATATATGAAAATTAAGATTTTGGGCACTTCCAAGGCACATTTTCGGGCACTTTTTGGGTCGTTTCATCTACCCTCATGGTGAATCAAAATTGACACATTGTTCATAGCGAACATGAAATCAACTTGACATGTTCTTCTTGTAGTATATATTGTGAATAAACTTGGTTCCTAAACTTGATAGAGCAACTTGCATCTACATCATAATGTATTTACATAATAATAAGAAGTAATAAATGTCCTTGCCGAAGGCTTGTGCACTCCTGGAATTAGTCGGGGCTCAAAGAGACTTGGACACCCAGTGCAAATAAAAAAAAAGTAATAAATAAAGTAGAGTCAAATAAGATATGTATTTTATTGCCTTGTTGGTTTGTATCCAGTGATTATTTCATATCATTGGTCAATACACTTTGATGAAAGATTTGTAGAGCATGTGCCAATTAAGTTTTCACAATGATTACAACTAATTAATGTATGAGAGATTAAAAAAAATTAAAACTCCTTAAATACAACCGCAGGTAGCTTACTTTTCTTGCATTTTATTTTTTTTCCTCATAAATAATAACACTATTAACACAATTAGCATTAATTACATCTATTTTTGTTGTCAGACGTTTTTCCTCTTGTTTTTTTTTAATATACCTTGGGTCAAAATATGAACACTTTTGTTAAAAAAAAAACTAATGACATTGGTTGGTAAATATTTTTTGTTGACACATTCAGGTAATATAGAGTCTTAAATTGCATAGGGAGATTTTTTCCCCTATAATGTATTATTTATGTAAATGGTCCTTTTTTAAAGAAAAAATTACACAACTGAGAAAACCTTTAGTATTAAATAACGAAACACAACTATAATTTTTTATTATTACTTTTTATAGATACCATCTTATATTTTTTTTACTATAAGATTTTGTGGTTCCCAGCACCTTTAGTATACGACTCTTCATATTTCAATTGAACTTTCTCTCTCTAAATATACACTACAATCCGATTTCCTTCCTTAAACTTCCTTATTTCACCTCCTGCAATCACTCTCCTACAATCTCTCAAAAGTTATCATTATTAACAGGTAAGTAATTTTAATTTTTTTTTCAAACTCCCTCCCAATTCTATCTTGCAATTTCATGATTATTTTTTGCGGTATTTTTGAGTTTTTGTCCAAAGATTTTATTTTTTTCTTTTTTATACAAAAATCCTTGTTTTACAGTTTCAAACTCAGACATTATGGTCTAAGATTCCCCATTCAAGAGAATAACTAGAGGTATACATTTTGCATGACAAAGTTATGGAAGACTCCCCTTCATTTTAGTTGGGAATAACTCAAGAAATTGGGGATATTGCAAAGGTTTCTTGCAAAAATTAGGGATATCGAGGAGAGAAGCTCCAAACTCTAGAATGACCCGATTCCACTCCAAATGAGTTCAATGAAGAAGAGAAAGATGGATGAAATTTCTACCAACAGTGGTGATTCTGAAGAAAATGAAGCTTCTTATTATGATAAATCTTATGAAAATGACACAGAAGAAAATAAGGTTTTCTTTTCGAGTAATATCTAATTTTAGTGCAACGTAAATATACTTTGAGTCTCATACATTACAAAGATATCTTGCAAAAAGATTTTATACATGTACATCATTTATCTATAATTTATACATTTGATACATTAGATATACATTGATAAGATTTATTGAAGTCACTTAAAAACCTTGTAGTTACAATATACAATCTCACATAAAAATTTCTTTACAAGAATGTTCACTGTTCTTTTTATACTATATATAAATGTATTTGTGCAAGTAGTAATTGTCCCTTATGTATAATTTATTCGTATACATGTATTCATTTCTTTGAAGGAACATTTATTAATTTTCTACACAAGTTTATATATTTACACAAATCATCACAACTGAGATAGATATACATCATAAATCATGGATATACTTGTTACGACCCAACCCCGTGGGCCGTGACTTGTTCCCGAATTGGATACTCAGACGCAAATACCAAATTGGACACCAACTTAGATCTAGACTTTAACCTATGTCATCATTTTTTTAAAAAAAAAAATTTGGCAGAGTTTCCTCTGTTTTATGAACTAACCACCTGCATACAGAAATGTCCCAACAACATTACAAGTATATATATATATGCACATGCGGGCCGACAAGGTCACCGCTGCTGTTAAACTGCCCAACAAACATAGCATACCCACTTAATATACAAACTGACATGTCCCATACTCACAGGAGTCCACAGACCTCTATACAAACTGATTGAATCATAGGACGGGACAAGGCCCCCGTTATACCCTCGAATATGTACATAGATGCAAGCCAAAGAAAATAAGTGTGAATATACCAAAAGTTGTCCCGAAGTAAAAGGAGCTCTTCAAACGGTGGATAGGGATCCTAAGCAGGTGGCCCGCTACTCTGTGCGTCTGTACCTGCGGGCATGAAATGCAGCCCCCGACGCAGAGGGGGTCAGTACGAAATACGTACTGAATATGTGAAGCAGAAAGTACATAATATAGATAAGAGTAATAAACCAAATGGAGGTACATGAGTCAAACTTATAAGCAAACATCAGAACAATTCTTTAGTTAAAATATCAAACTAAGGCTGTTAGAACATTTATATTGGTGTTTTGGTACCATTGCGAACTTTGAGATCAATGTTGTCATTTTCAGGAAACTTGAAACGTAAGTGTACTTTTGAAGAATTTGAAAATTTAAGTTAGAATCTTTGTATAAATATGTGCTTATGAGCTTATGGACATTTACATGTACAAGTGTACATTTACAAGACCAAGGATCTTAAGTCTTTCATTATGTGTTTACAAGTGGAGAAAAATTCAC